>RCUC01133477.1:0-22776 GCA_003697995.1 Taxidea taxus jeffersonii | reverse complement strand
GGAAAGGCAATGGGGCCAGATGAGGCTGGGGCGTGTGGCCCTTGGAAGGACTTCAGCATGTGTTCTAAGACGGGAGCCATGGAGAGTTCTAAGCAGAGACAAAATCTGATTTACGATCTACTTGGCTCGAATAGAATCCCTTTGGCTGTGTGTGGAGAATGGACTGAGTCAAGGTAGGAGCAGCAAGACCAAAGGGGAAGTGCTTTGAATCCCATGTACAAGTGGAAGAGGGGATCCTGGCTGGAGTCTGGGTGTGTTTTAAAGGTAGAGCCGACATGATTTCCTGACCAGTTATTGGATGTGGGGCAAGACATGAGCAACTCATCCCAAGGCTTGGGCCTGACCACCTGAAAGGATGGACAGAGCTGCCATTTCCTGAGAGTGGGGGGCTATGGGTGGACTCAGTAGCTGGACCTGTCCTCTGCCCACCCTCCAAAAGCCCCACACTGACCCCCACCCCAGCCTCTCCCAGGGTCAGGGTTGTGAAGGGAGAGAGTGAGGCGTCGGCCCCACCCAGGCCTCTGGGCAGGAAAGGGGCACCCAGAGCCTGGCCGCAGAATGACACAACACTTAATAATTTCTCCGCTGAATTTTGCAATGGGCACCCTTTATCGGCTAGTGAAGGGAGTGGGGTTTTGCAATCGCCCCAGTGGGTGATCATGGCTGGTGCCAGGCCGGAGGGATATCAGGCCAGGCCACAGTCATCTTCTTCTTCACCCACAAGGACTGAGTCCCAAACAGGCCATCCAGGGGCTGAGCCATTATGGTGGCATGGAGGGCTGAGAGCGAGCACTGGCCCCAGACCCAGCGGGTTAAAATCTGTCTCCTCTACTCAGCTTGTGACATTGGGCAAGTCACTTCCCTCTCTGAACCTCAGCTCTTCCTCTGAAAAAAGGAGAGCAATTAAATGAATTATTTTTAAATCACTCTCACACTGTTATCCAACATACCTTTTAACAAGTACTGAGCACTTACTCTGTAGCTGGCCCTGTGATGAGCGCTTTCCGTTCATTATCTCATTTAATCTTCGTATCAGCCAGGGCACCTGGTGGCTCAATCGGTTGAGCATCTAACTCTTGGTTTCAGCTCAGGTCATGATTGTGGGGTTGTGAGATCGAGTCCTGTGGGGACTCTGTGCTCAGCACAGAGTCTACCTGAAGGATTCTCTCTCCCTCTCCCTCTGCCCCTCCTCCGGCTTGTGCTCTTTCTCTCTCAAATAAATGAATAAATCTCTTTAAAAAATCATTGTATCAGCCTTTAAATTGTTATTTTTCTATTCTACAGTGTGAAAAGTGAGGCTCAGAGGGAGGGAGTGACTGTTCCAGGTCACCCAGCCTGTCAGGTGTGGAGCAGGCACTCGGACCCTGGCCTGCCCAACTGCAAAGCTCAGTTCTGTTGTTAGGAAGTTACTGCGGCTCTCAGAGCCTGTTCCCTCGCCTGTAAAATGGGAATTACAAGCTAAATGGAAATAAGCAGAGCTTCTCTCATGGGGCTGGTGTCTGGCCCCCAGGAAGCACTTAGAACATGGCGGCCATCGTAGTTACTGGCCAGCACAACCCTGGGGGTGCCAGGCAGCCAGGATACCCCCTCCTTCCCCTCACTGCCCAAGCCGGCTACATGGGGTACAGACAGGACAGGGGCTTTAGAATCACACCCATGGCCCGGATCCCTCCTGCCTTCCTGCTGTGATCCTGAGCCCATCACTAGGGTGACAATTCCTACCACTCCAAGCTATTTACAGGCCAAAGAAGGCCACTGGCCAACAGTAATCCCAGTGTGTTGGGCATCTCAGGACAGTCTTGTGAAAGAGGGTCATTTACCCATCCCGCAGAGGAGGACACCAAGGGTCAGGCTGGACCCATGACTCGCCCTGGACATCAAGCCAAAGAAAAGGGAACAGGGATGTTGCTTCCACCACGACAGGCCCTCCAACCACTCAAGGTGCTGATGGCAAAAGATTTCCCGGCAAAGTCTCTCTCTCCTTCTTTCTTCCCTCTTTACCTCCCTGTCTCTCTTCTTCCTTGTGTTTCTCAGACCAGCCCTCAAAGCATGGCTCCCTGTGTCTCTCCACTTTGTCTCTGTCTCTCCCTCAGTGTCTCTCCATCTCTCCATCATGCCTCTGGGTCTCTCCCCTATACATTCACCCTCTGGGCCCACCCACCTCCTCTCCATTTTGGCCATAAACATTTACTGATGGAAGGTGTCTAGCCACCTAACATGCCTGAAACACTCTCCCAACCCCACTTCCCTTCTCACACCACCACCCAAGGGCTCCGCAGGGAGGGATCCACATGAAAAAGGCCCTCCATTCAAGGGTCCATAGCTCATGGCCAGACCTGGCCCCAGATGGATTCAGGCTTCTCCTGGGCAAGGGAAAACCACCACAACACACCCCCTACCCCCCCACCCCCACCCTCACCCCCCGCTCACCACCCTCACGGTGAATGATGATTGGCTCAAGTCAAACTTGGCCCTCTCTCTCCCCTTGCAGTGATTGGCTGAGGTGAGATCTGGAATACGTCTGTGGCCAGTGAGATGGGGAAGTCTGCCAAGAGACTTGTGGGAATAGTTTCTTCATTCTTAAGAGGACATGTGAAGGCCTCTTCCTGCCTGGGCCCTGGCTCTGTGACAGAGAGATGGCAGGAGCTTTGGCACCATCATGGAGCTGTGAGGAGCTGGGCTGCGAGGAGATGGGAAGAACCTGGGGCCTCGATGATGCCCAGCCCCCCCCAGTCTCCAGCTCGCCCTACCATTGTGCATTCAGTCATTCAGCAAATATTGACTGAACACCTACTGTGTGGCAGACCCTGTAACAGGCACTGGGAATGCAACAGAGGACAAGGTCAATGTGATCTCTGCCTTGCATTCTGGAGTAGGGGACAGACCTCAACCAAATAAACATCTGAGAAAGTGTAAAAATATGGCCATAATGAGGGCTGCCAAGAGAGATCCATGGAGATGAGACCAGAAAGGGGGATCAAGAAAGTCTTCCCTGAGGAGGTGTCTTAGGTCGGAATGCCCAGAAGCAGAGCCTGAAACAGACTAGAATGCATGTGATTCATTAAAAAGTGCTTTGGGGAGAAAAGGAGAGAATGAAACAGGACACGTGGGTAGAGTGAAGCTAGGATGTGGTCTCAAGTCTAGCTTCAACCTAATCTCATGGGCAGCACTGGAGCTTGAACAGTGCTACAGAGAGGATCCCCCCTTGAACTAAGGAGGCTGAGCTTTGTATCTCTGATTTAATCAGTCATTGGTTGTGTCCGTCCACCTCTTAGGGGGTGAGAGGACCACATAGGTGGGGCAGCTCTTGTTCAGTGAGAGCTCCAGAAAGCAGCTCTAGCTAGGTGCCCATAGGGGCCAACGTTGTATGGCAGCTGAGAGATGAGTGGAGGGTCCAGTGTAAGGGTATCTGGGTGGGTCATCAAGTGCCCACTTCAGGAGGTCCCCCTGATGTGAGATCTGGGCACTACCTAGGTAAGAAGCAGCGAGGAAGTGAAGGAAATCACTTCAGTAGTGAGTACAGCATGTACAAAGGCCCTGAGGCAGGCAGTAGCCAGATTTACTAAAAGGAAACCAAGGTAGCTCTCTAGCAGAGTGATGAGAGTGAGAGTAATAGGAGATTAGGAGACACGGGTCAGCCATCATGCAGCAAGGGCAGGTGGTGATTAGGAAGTTAATCCTTATTCTGAGGGCAGCGGGAGTCATGGGTGACTGTTGAGCAAGGGAGGAGGTGATGAAGCTTACGTTTTTTAAGGCTCTGTCTGGCAGCATGCGAAGAATAGACCTAGGTTTGAGACTGGGAGCAGAGATCATTT
Organism: Taxidea taxus jeffersonii; assembly: GCA_003697995.1. Lineage (NCBI taxonomy): Eukaryota > Metazoa > Chordata > Mammalia > Carnivora > Mustelidae > Taxidea > Taxidea taxus. Next base: position 18,961 of record RCUC01133477.1, on the reverse strand, counting down.
GGAGGCTATTGTAATATTACACTCAGGTGAATCAGCCAAGCTTGAATGGTGGTGGGGGTAGAGAGCACAGAGAGGTGGGGACAGGGTGAGGCAAGACTGTAGGAGGTGACAGTAATGCTAGTTATTGATCACTTCCTACGAGTCAGGTGTTGTTCCAAGCACTTCACAGAGAGGCTCTCACCTAAGCACATCCCTGTGAAGCATGAACTCTTATTGGCCCCGCTTCACAATGAGGAAACCGAAGCATGGTGGGATTAATGCCCTGCAAATGGCTCACACCCTCACGTCCCAGTACTTTCTGCCCCACCTCGATGGGCCCAGGACACTTGTAAATCTCAGGCATCTGGGGGACCTTGGGGCAGGATCCCTCCTGCCCCCCCATGACCCCCAGCTGGGAAGACATGGGAATCTCACCCTATGTCACCAATCACGTTCTCATTTCAGCATCCTTGAGAATTCAGTGTGATTATTACATCCATGGACTCCCAGCCACAGACCCCATTTCTACTGAGTTCCTCACTTTTTCCTACAGGGAAAGACACCACCCTGTGTGACCCCGCAACCCAGAGAGAGGCAGGGACTTCCCTGAGGCCGCTGAGCAGGTCCCTGGTGCAGAGGCCGGTAGCACTGGTTTGGCCATCAGGCCCTGTGCTGTTATCTGCAGCCAGAGGCAAGAGGCCCAGTGGGATACCTGGGGCCCCTGATACAGTGGCCTGTGGTCCCAGTCGCTGGGAGGACAGGCAAGCCACGCCCAGCCTAGAGATAATCAAGACCAGATTCTGGCCAGTGATTCATTACAACACCATGGCCAGGGCCCCCCACTGGAGTCTCAAGACTCAGAGGCAGGATTTCCTGGGGCTGGGGCTGGAGCTGAAGAGGGACGGGGATGGAGAAGGGAGATCCAGGGGTCAGCAGGGTCCCTTTCCAGGAGGAATCCACACAACAACTAACAACAAAAGATGTCCAGGCTGCTTCTTGGTAGTCAGCGGCTTGCTTGTGGAATACCTGCTCTGTGTCAGGTCCTATGGGACACAGTAGTGACCAAGCAGACCTGTCACATGTCCTCAAGGAGCCTCATTTGCATGGAGGAAACAAGCATCAAATAAGGAATACCATTAAGAGAATGGGTAGTGCTGAGCGTTGGAAGGAGAGATGTGGGGACTGTGCCTCCCCAATGAGATGACTTTGAGCTAAGGCCTGAAGGATGTGTAGGGAGAACTCTGAGAAGAGGTGGAGGAAGAGGAGGCTAGAAGGGGATATAGCATATGCAAAGATCCTGAGGTGGCCCAAGTATGGAATGTTGAGGGTAAGAGAGCAGAAAGGGAGAGCCACAGTGATAAGGCAGGAGCATGAACAGATGGGCAAGTGGGTGATGAGGAGGTGAGGCCAAGGTGAAGAGCTCGGATTATAGCTTATTCCATGGGAGCCATAAAAGGCTTCAGGCAGGAGTTGTGGCAGAGGTGATGAGACTGGAGTCCACTGGATCTGCTGTACAGGATAGCATGAAGGGACCTGAGCAACCACAAGTGCTAAAACCTGAGGATCCAGGCCTCCTGGGTCTCCTCTCTCCCAATATACAGGGCTCTAATAGCCAGCAGGCAGAGGCCCTGCTGGGCCAATCCCAGGCACCCTGTGGCCCTGGCTCTCTGCCCCTACCTAGACCTCCTAGGGAACATTCCAGACAGCGATTATCTCAGTTCTGAGCACTAATTAGCTCAGTTTCACCTCAGGCCTTCCCAGGGCTGACCTGAGAGGGCCCCCTGGGGAGGAAGCCTCCGGGTACAAGGTCCCAAGGGAGGACTGGAGGGCCAAGAAGCAAGGGGCCCTGAGCTGCTTCCTAGGACAAGTCAGGCCCACAGCTACAACCCAGAGGTGTGGAAAATGCCATGCTGGGGACGTGGCTTCAGCACCCTGGGCCCCTGGCCCACACCCTCCCCCCACTGGCACTCCGCACCTTAGCCAGCCCCAGGCACCTGGCCAGTGCGCCCAGCCCCCACTCCCACCCAGATCCAGATCCAGAGAGCTCCACTGTCTCCTTCCTTCTCACTGATTTCTTTGCTTCTCTCACCTGAATCTGGCTCCATGCATGCGTGTGCGTATGTGTGTGTGCGCACACGTATGTGCATGTGTCTTTCTCTTTCACTCTCTCCTGTCCTTTCTCTTTCTCTCCATCTCCCTGTCTTTCCTTCTTTTCTCTCCTTCTCTCATTCCTGTCTCTCTCTGTCTTTTTCACTTCCTAGCTGTCTCTCTCTCTGTCTCCCCACCCCCACCACGTGTCTCCCTGTTTCTCTGTCTCCTTGTCCCCCAACCCTGGCCCAATGCCAGTCATTCTCCCTTTTCCCCTCTTCTCCAGCCTGAAGCTTGGTGGAAGGGGTAGGGGGGGTTCCCTTCTGGTCCCAGCCTCTCAGAGGCACCAGATGGGAGTGAGTGGCCCTGGGCAGCCTCCAGGCAGAGGAGGGAAGATGGTACCTGCACACACTGCTCCAACCTTGCCGGTTTTTCCAGCTCAGCCCCACCCTGGACTGGGCCGCCCCCTCCCCGGGGGACCCACCCTCCCTGGGCCCAGTGGGGCTGCTAGAAGGTGAGGCCCAACCAGGAGTGTCCCAGGAAATGAAAGCCGAAGCAGGATCAAGTTGCCTGGGCCCTCCATGCTGGCTAGGCCCAGGCTAGAAGCTTTACAGCCCTTTTACACACAGGGGGAAACTGAGGCTCAGAGAGGGGCTTCAGGTCACACAGCCAGTTAGGGTCCAAATTCCAACCCTGGACTCAGGAAGGGATTCACACACAACCAGGGGTATTCTTCCTACTGCTGGTCCCCCAGGTCCATCCCCAGAGGCCACCCGTGGCCTACTTCTCGTGTGTCCTTCTAGAACTGTCTATGCATATCCACATTTCTCTGCTTTTATGAATGTTTTAACACAAGTGCTGAAACCACTGGCACAAATATGCACCTGCTTTTCCACCCAACTGTATCTTGGAGATCTCGGCTTATCAGGACCTTCTTTCTTATTTCCAGTGCCTGCTGGGTCCTCCGGGGAGTGGGCAGCCTGCTTATACAGCTCCACCGATGGACATCCCGGTTGTTTCCAGCTTGTTTTGTTTTGTTTTTTCAAAGAAAACGTCACAACCACCCCATCCCCCACACCACAGGCACACGCGTGAACACATGGGGCTGCTGACCGGTAGGATCTAGTCATCCTGGAAGGTGGCAATGAGCCTTACCCAGAGATGAGCTCAAAATCCTGGAGAGGGGCTTGTGAAAACTGCAGATTTCTGGCTCTGCTCCACAGCACCTTAAGTGGAGCCAAACACTCCTGGAGCAGAGGGACCCCCAGAGCCGGGGCCCGTGGACTGTCCGGCTGAGTTTTCACGCTCTGTTCCTGGCTCACTGGGCTCCTGAAGGGATGCCCTGCCCTCCTACACAGCTGCTCTCTCTGGTTCTGCTCATGTGGTGCCTCCAGAAAAACTGGGGGAGGGGGGATGGAAAGGGTTCTATGCAGTGAACTAAAAGCAACAACGAAGCAGAAAAACCGAAAGACAGGGAAACAGAGGCAAAGAGAGGCAACAGGGCATGCCCACGACTGCACAGGCCTTGGTATTAATAGGCAGCAAGGCTGAACCTGAACACAGGTCTCCTGACTCTTGGGCCAGGAGTTTTCTGTTGCATTCCACCCACCTGGGTCCAGTCTCCTGTCACCTGGCCGTTGCTTACCTGTGTACCCGTCCACTCTTTCCTCCTCCACCTGTTTGCTGCCCATACTGTCACCCAGCCCACACCTCCCTGTCCAAGTCCATCCACCCATCTGTCCATCCGTCTCTCTGTCCTCACCACCAACCACCCATCCTCCATCCTACTATGAGCCAGTGTTGCTCCATGCTGGGAACACAGCAACAATACGACGGATCTGGTCCTGCCCCAGGAGCCTGGTGCCCCGGGAGAAACTGACCATACATAGATAATCACACACATATAGTCCCCAGACAGGGGTTCTGTCTGTGCATGGGAATGGAAGGGAGAGGTGGGGGATGAGGGAAGGCCTCCCTGAGGACCCTCTCCTCGGAGAATCAAGCAAGGGGTAGGCATGAACCTGGTAAGAAGGGAAAGAGTAGAAGAGGCACAGGCAAGTTGGAGGGATGGGGGAGGCCGAGAAAAGGTACAGGTGGGAGCTAAGAAGCGACTGGAGTGTAGGTGTGAGCAGGGCACCCTGGGCATGGTAAGGATGTCCGACTGGAGCCCCAGCTGGAGGCAGTGAGAGGATCAGGGAGGCCAGGATGGAAGCCCCAAAGCAGAAACCATTAAGGCAGGAATTGGGTTTCCGGGAAGTCCATACGGGAAAGGGGCTGGGAAGCAAGGAAGCTCCACTCTGGGCCGGGTCCTGCCTCCTGCCTCTCTGCGCAGGAGGACCAGCCCCAGCCTGTCTTCCCAGTCTGAACACTGTCTCCCTGGCTTCTTGCCAGCTCCCAGCTCCCTGCCAGCCCTGGCCTGGCCTCCCCCTCCCACTCACCTGCCGATCCTGTCCCATTGCAGGGGGTGGTGGGGCCTTCCTTCCCCACCCTCAGCTCATCCGGGGGCACCAAGCCCTCCACGGTGGGAGGGGGCAGTAGACAGGGACCCCTCAGGCATCACCCATTAAAGTTCAGCGGGTCACTCCATCTACAGCCTGGGCCACTCTCTACAGTAACACATGTTTACATGTTTATGGCGTTTAACAGTCTGTGCTGTGTGCTTGGGCGCACCAGCTCTGTCCTTGTGCTCCCTCCTCTCCCGGGCTGCCACCACCTCCCAACCCTGAAAGGAAGTCACATCATATCCCACCTCTGCTCAGAAGCCCCCCTGCCCAATACCACATCTGCACACCGCCCTCCCGCCCCCTGCCTGCCCTGCCCCGTCCTCACTCACACCGGCCTCCCCGCTGCTCCCTGACCAGAGAAGCCTCGTCCCACCTCAGGGCCTTACACTCGCCAGTCCCCCTTTCCCCAGACACCCCCATGGCTCTCTCCCTTCCCTCTTTCAGGTCTTTGCTTCAGTATCACCTTCTCTCAGTGGGCGCTCCCCCAGTGCCAAGTCCACCGGCTCCTCCCGAGGGCCCTGGGACAGCCACAGTGTCACTATTCCTTTCCGGAAAATGCAGGGCTCCGTGCCTGCTGATACCAGTCTGTGCCTTTACAAGTTTCACGAGAAACTCCCATCACCCCAAACCCACCTTGACAACAGACCCCTCGATGAAGCAGACCTGGGTGCTGTTGTGGCAAACAGTGTTACTTGCCATTTTTGATTCTTGTTTCCATCAGCTCCTTTGCCAACCGCTTCCTAGGCACCAAGCGTGGGTGCCTGGGGTATCATGGACGCCTGCTTGCAGATGGGCCTGACTCGCAGAGACTCAGGAACAAGGAGCCAGAGATGGGCGGAAAACAGGGACTGGTGGGAGGCCACGAGAAGATGTGCTCCGTGAGCGGGCACAGGGTGGGCTGGGTTACCAAAAATATACCAGCTCCTCTGGGCCCAGTTAGGTTCCGGGGAAAGTTTACATCTTAAAAAGTATAATAGAGGGGTGCCTGATCTCATGGTTATGAGTTCAAGCCCCACGTCGGGCACAGACATGACTTAAAAAGTAAAATATAATCTTTAAAATAATAATAATAAAATAATAAAAAATAAAGAGTATTAATAGAAAAAAGAAAAAAAGGAAGGACAGCGTTAAGGTAGGGGCTGGCCCCAGGGTGGGTGGTCCAAGGCTGACTCCAGCCTGATTGGAAATGTTTTCACCTTTTAAGAAAATGGATGTGTGGGGGCGCCTGGGTGGCTCAGTGGGTTAAAGCCTCTGCCTTCAGCTCAGGTCAAGATCCCAGGGTCCTGGGATGGAGCCCCGCATCCGGCTCTCTGCTTGGCAGGGAGCCTGCTTCCCCCTTTCTCTCTCTGCCTGCCTCTCTGCCTACTTGTGATCTCTGTCTGTCAACTAAATAAATAAAATCTTAAAAAAAAAAAAAAGAAAAGAAAATGGATGTGTGTATTACTAGCATTGTTTCGGGGTTTTTTTAAGATTTTATTTATTTATTTGAGAGAGAGAGAGAGAGCACGAGTGGGGTGTGGTGGGGGGGTGCACAGGGGCAGAGGAAGAGGGAGAAGCAGGCTCTTCACTGAGCAAGGAGCCCTATGCGGGTCTTGATCCCAGGACCCTGGGATCATGACCTGAGCTGAAGGAAGACACTTAACTGACTGAGCCACCCAGGTGCCCCACTAGCATAGTTTTAATCAAAATTTAATCATGCAAAAGGCAAAAAGACAGGCCAGCCTGAGGATCAAAGAGCAGCTTGCACCTGCCAAGCACCTACTATGTGCTCCAGGAGCACATGCTAATAAGGCCTCCCAAGTCCCTATTTTCCCAAGTTTCATCTTTGCTCAGCCACCGATGGTAGCTGGGTACCAGGAGACCTGGCTTCTTCTCATCTCCCTATGGCCTGGCACAAAGCACTTCTTCCCACTTCCCAGATGAAAGAACTGAGGCCCACTAGGTTAAAGAATGTTCCTGAACGTCCAAGGACACAATCGAGGTGAACGTGCTGAGTGACCTCGCCAGATGCCACAGTCCTGCCCAGGACCGGCCACAAGAAATGCCGAGGCCCTCATCCTGAAATCATGAAGAATTTCCAGACACAACGGCAGACCATTAAACCATGTGCAGGGCCCCTCCTGAGCACAGAGCACTGTGTGCGTGACCATCCAGGAAGCCCACCCCAGTCCTGCCTTAGCTCACCAAGTACTTCTTCAAAACCCAGAATGGAAATTAAAGTGTTTTCTAAGTAACCTTCAGCCAGTCTGAAAGCTCCTTCCTCCAGAACTTTCCATCACATGCCAGGTGTCTTAACATGTAGGTGTTTGCGAGGCCTGAGGGCAACAGAGGCTCCCCCCTTCCCACACGTAGAAATAAACAACAGCAGATACCCTCTCTGAGTAGTCAGTGTGTGAAGGCATAAGTCAAGTTTTGAGCACACTGTCCACCAACGCCATTAAGTACATGCCCTCATGGGCAGACTCTGGAAGTGGAAACTGAGGCACACAGTGGAAAGCCACTCACCCCAGGTCACATAGCCAGATGGAGGAAGAGCAGAGATTCATACCGAAGGCCGTGGAGCTCCAGAGCCCACACACTGGCCCAGGAAGGAAGGCAAAGGACGATAGGAGGCGGGCAAGGCTGGCAGGGCTGCTCCAGACTAGGGAGCGAGGCTCTGGTGATGCGAGCTACTGCCCCGGCCGACCTCCGTCCTACTGCCTGCTCGCCCCACTTGGAGTCTTGAGCTCTGGGCTGGAATGGCCTTCACCAAGCAGTGGTTTCGCCATCCCAACCAGGCCCCGGGGAAGCCTCTGGGAGCCAAACAGGGCTGTCCAGCCGGTGAGTCCAGGCCAGAGCACTGGGTAAGGAGCACACCCCAGGGTCATCCAGCCCCAAGTTCAAATCCTGCCTCTGTGACCCACCAGCTGTGTGACCTCAGGCAGGGTAATCCCCCTCTCTGAGCACTTTTGTCCTTTTCGGTTTTTCCTTTTGAACTCAGGTACGAAGGGCTGAGTTATCCAACTCCTCAATTCCTTTTTCTAAGATTTTATTTATTTATTTAAGAGAGTGGAGAGAGAGAGAGAAAGAAAGGAGGGGGGCAGAGGGAGAGGGAGAAGCGAACTTCCCGCTGAGTGGGGGGCCCAAAGCGGGGCTCAATCCCAGGACCCTGGGATCATGACCTGAGCCCAAGGCAGATGCGTAAGGACTGAGCCCCCCAGGTGCCCCTCCAACTTCCCAGTTCCTGACATGCTGTCTGCATTGTCATGCAGCCCCCCCACCCAGTTTATTTTTTCCCTTCAACCCTACCTCATTCCCCTGTGTCTGGTGTGCATCTTCAATTTTTTTTTCTTTTTTTACCCTGATTTTGAGTTTAACGTAGGTAAAGTACCGAAAGGGAATCTGTCTCGCTGAGTTTTTATCTCAACGAGCATTTACTCATGTGTGTATAAATCCATATCACTGCCACCCAGGTCAAGACAGAACCTTAGTAGCAGCCCAGAAGGTTCCCGCAGGCCCCCTCCTGGGCAGTAAAACTCCTCTACCCACAGAAGGAACCGCAGTTGTGACGTCTGGATTCATCGGACCTGGCCCAGAACTTCCTATCCGAGCGATCACAGGGTACGGGGTCTTTTGTGTCTGGCCTTGGTCCCTTGGCCAGTGTGCTCTTGATTCAGCCGTTGTGTGCAGGACTCCACAGCTCGCCCCCCGGGCACCGCTGAGTAGTCGTCCACTTATAGATGTCCCACAATTTGTTGATCTTCTCACGTGCTGAAAGACATCTGGGCTGTGTCCAGCTTGGGGCTATTATAAATAAAACTGCCATCAACGTGCTTGCAGGTCTCTTTGGTGAACATATATTTTTGTTTCTCTTGGGTTTCTTGGAGGCCAAATGTTTTGATCTGCTTTTCAACCGACTGTCGCACAACTTCTGAACTTACAAAAAATTACGGGAGTAATAAGGAACTCTGGGATCTCCTTTGCCCAGATTATTTACGTTCTGTCCCACTTCATCATTTCCCCTCTATTTATGTTTCTCTCTTGTCCTGAATAATGAAGAGTCAGTTGTGGATGTGATGTCTTTTGATTCCCCAAACCCTCCGGCATGGATCTCCCGGCCCCCGGCCCCCACTACACGCACACAATACACAAACTCCTGACACTTCCTATCGATACAACTCCACCGTCAAAGCCACATGTCATATTCGACATTCCATAATGGTTCCCAAGAAGGTCTTTATGATTTCTTACCAGTCCGGGACCACACCTCACTTCCTTCGGTTGTACTGGGCTCTCTCAACAGCTCCTCAGTCTTCCGTGGCCTTTCTCTTGTCCTTGGCACTTTTGAGGATGACAGACCAGCCTCTTTGTAGCTTGCCCTTCACTTCGGATTTGCCTGAGGCTTCCTCATCGCTAGCTTCAGGTCACGCCTCTCTGCATGGACCTCACAGAAGTGATGGTGTGTTCTGGTGTGCAGAGTCAAGTGGCACACAGTTGTGCTCTGTCCTGCTGCTGGAAAATGGGGGAAATAAAAGCTCCCACCTCCCAGAGCTGTTACAAGGATTCAGTGAGACAGAGCCCAAGGCCCAGATTTGTACTTATTATCTCTCCCGCATTTGGAGGGAGGGCCAGGCATGGGATAAAGAACAAACACAGGGCTGGCTCCATCCAGACCTGCCCCCCGGGGCCCCAATCCTCGCCCTGCTTCCTAGAACTTGCTACTAGGATGCAAAGAGAGACTGGGATGCAGAAGAGCAAGAATTCTTGGCAGACCAGTCTGGAGGCCCCCTAATGCTGGCTCAGCCTGATCCCCTAACTAAGTGATGGGGACCTGAGGCCCTGAGAGTGTAGAGGGCTTCCCCAATGCCACAGGGCAAGCCACCCAGCTCTGCCCAGCTGTTGGATCCTCCGCACCACGGATTTCCAACTGAGGGTGACTTTGTACCCCTAGGGAACCCTTGACAATGTCTGGAGACATATTTGTTGTTGTCACAACTAGGGGTTGGGTGAGGTGGTGCTGCTGACATCTGGCAGCAGGGAACCTGCAAATGCACAAGACAGTGTCCCACAACAAAGACTGATCCCATCCTGGGGCACCTGGGTGGTGCAGTCAGTCAGGTATCCGACTCTTGGTTTCAGCTCAGGTCATGATCTTGGGGTCATGAGATCGAGCCCCACTGACTACAGAGTCTGCTTGAGACTCTCTCTCCTTCTTCCCCTATACCTTCCCTCAAATAAATACATCCCCAAAAAGAGAATGATCCTGTCCTAAATGCCAGTGGTACCAAGGTTGAGAAGCCCTGGTTTACACTAATGACAGTAGGCAGTGGTGTGGCCCTGGCCAACTTTCAAAGATTTTATTTATTTATTTATTTATTGGAGAGAGAGAGAGAGAGAGAGCAAGGAGAAAGAGAACATGAGCAAGGGGGAGGAGGCAGAGGCAGAGGGAAAAGCAGGCTTCCTGCTGAGCAGGGAGCCCGATTTGAGACTTAATCCCAGGACCCTGAGATCATGACCTGAGCTGAAGGCAGACACTTCACCGACTAAGCCACCCAGGTGTCCCAATACCAACTTTCTCCCAGAGCCCAGCTGGCTGCAAAGGAAAGGCCACTTGGACCTTCAGCAGTATCTGGACCTTAAGGAGAATCCTTCTTTAACAAAAAGGGTTTTGCTACCTGAGTCTGTTTTTGTTCTGAGTCCACAGGGTTCCAATCAGCGCTGCTGGAGAAGATCTAAGGCTGTCCCAAGGTCTGGGGAGCCGAGGGGCGGGGCTTACAGGGGTGTCAGGATCCCTGGCCAGAAAACTGCAGGGAGTGGGGGATCTTAGACCATCCCCCCCACCACCACCCCCATCCGCAGCCAGATGGCTGGTGGGGGGTGGTTACTCCCTGAGATCCTGTCATCTTTTCTGGGCTCTGATTTTACAGAATCTGAGGTTCCACATGCTTCTAGTTCCAGGTGGAGAGAGAGACAACAAAGCCTAGGCTGTAGCAGATTCTCAATAAATGATTTGTTGAAAAAAAGAATGAATTGTGGGGCGCCTGGGTAGCTCAGTCATTAAACATCTGCCTTCGGCTCAGGTCACGATCCCAGGGTCCTGGGATGAGCCCTGCATCAGGCTCCCTGCTCAGCGGGGAGCCTGCTTCTCCCGCTCCCCTCCCCTTACTTGTGTTCCCTCTTTCGCTGTGTCTTTTTCCATCAAATAAATAAATATCTTTTTTTTAAAAAAAGAATGAATTGTGAGGATAATTGATATTATTGAGCATTTACTATGCCAGGCAGCATTCAAGCACTGTGTATGTGGCATCTTATTTAATCTATCCCCATGTTGCAAATGAGGGAACAAGTCACAGAAAAGTGAACTTACTTGCCTAAAGTCACAAGCTATGAAGACAAACATGAATGAATGAATGAATGAATGAATAATGAAGGAATGGAAACCAGTTCCCATCTACATTAGCATTTTTCCTTCAAATATTACTGAATCAAAAGCCTGGATATAACTCTTCTTGGGACATAAGAACCTTGGCTCAAGCCCCCTGACCCCCTGGTCCTCTCCAGGCTAGTCCTCTCACTCTCACTCCCTCTCACTGAGTGCAACTGTGTCCATAAACCTAAGCCTAAAGTAGAAACTTATGCCACAAAAGCCTGGGGACCCTAACAGAACGGGACACTTTTGTTTATCAAGGGCTTTATTTCTACCAAGCCCCACACTGCACCATAGTCAGGGATGGGACAAGATACAATGCACAGATGAGGAAACAGGCCCAGGAGGGAGAGGCCACTTAGATCAAACATCTAAGTGACAAAGCTAAGATCTGAACACTTGTCCATCAGACTGTGAGCCTGACAGGAAGACGGTGAGGGAACAAAGGGCAGTAAGGGAAAATGTGGGACACTGGCAGGGGGACCATGGAGAGTCAACCTCAGTTCATCCATCAGGAACACTCTCCCCAAACTCCCTCTCAGTGTCCAGACCAGCTAATGGCAACAGAGGCACATTCGATGGTGTCTGTCACTGCAGTGGTTGTGGCCGTGGCAACATTCGTGGGAATGTTGGGAATTTGTGGGAACAGTTCATGATGGTGCAGCAGCTACACACAGAGGCACACTGTGCATCAGAGCAAAAGGCGTCAGTTAGAGGGTCAGAGAGCAATGTGGAGACATCTCTAAAAGATATCTCGAACACCGTCTCCCAGGAATCTACATCGCCTTCACACCAAATGTGACCTGTTTGATAATGGTTGTCCAGGGGAGCATTGTGCAAGCTGGAAAAGGGCTGGCAACAACCTCAATGGCCATCAAAAGGAAAATAATTCTGGGGCCTCCATGCAATGGAATATTGCGTGATCATGAAAAAGGATGAGCTGAGGGGCAACTGGGCGGTGCAGTCAGCTAAGCGGCTGACTCTTGGTTTTGGCTCAGGTCACGACCTCAGGGCCCTGACAGGGAGCCCCATGTTGGGATCTGCACTCAGCGAGGAGTCTGTTTGAGGTTCTCTCTCCCTCTCCCTCCTCCCCTCCCCTGTCCCGCTTCCTCTCTCTCTCTCTCAGATAAATAGATAAGTCTTTCAACAAAATTAAAACAAGGCAAAAAATGTTTTAAATAAAATAAAAACAAAAAGGAGTGAGGCAGCTCTGCAGTGCCAACATGAGCAACCTCCAGGATACGTTGTTAAATGAAGAAGGCAAAGTGGGTTAAGCTGCTGCCTTCGGCTCAGGTCATGATCTCAGAGTCCTGGGATCGAGCCCCACATTGGGTTCTCTGCTCAGCAGAGCCTTCTTCCCCTTCTCTCTCTGCCTACCTCTCTGCCTACTTGTGATCTTTCTCTCTCTATGTCAAATAAATAAGTAAAATCTCAAAAAAAAAAAAAAAGGCAAATTGGAGACCAGTGGACAGTGCTGCAACATGGGACATGTGTGGTCATCATGTCTGGGCCTGCGCCTGCATGCTAGCACAGACCTCCCACAACAAGAAAAAGGAAGGGAAGGGGAATGTGGGGACCACAGAGGAGGAAGACCAGCTTTTCAACATAAACCCTTTCATACCATTTGAATTTTGGACAAGGAGCAGGGAGCATATATTCAAATTAAATAAAACATTAAAATAAAAATGTATAAATTCCATGGGGTAGTTGAACTGAGAACATCCACAAGAAATGTGGCACAGTTTGGGGGCCAGAGCAGAGTGAGGAGGGCATCCCACTGGGCCAGGCTTGAGTGGGCAGAGCAGGGAGTGTGATGCTGAAACAGGAAACAGGTAACATACGGGGATTAATGAGATAAGCATATACCTTAAGAATAATGAAAGCTGGGATGCCTGGTTGGCTGAGTCAGTTAAGCGTTTACCTTCAGCTCAGGTCATGATCCCAGGGTCCTGGGATCGAGTCCTGCATCAGGCTCCCTGCCCAGCGGAGAGTCTGCTTCTCCTCCTGCCCCTCTCCCCCCACCCCTGCTCGTGCTCACGCTTGGTCTCTCTCCCGCTGCCTCTCAAAAATAAATAAATAAAAATTAAGAGTAATGAAAGGTAACATTCTTCTCACTGATGGGAAAGATAGTTCCAAACACGGAAAGAGAAAATTAGAATAAACTCTGGGGTGCTGGGTAGGAAGCAGAATTATCCGTGTCAACTCATAATTTTCTAAATAGATGGTACACAGAAGACAGAAGATAGAAGAAGATAGAAGACAGATAATCAGATACAGAAATGCTACAGATGTAAGTGTAGGTCCATGTACATATACACACACAGTCTTAGAGAAGGAGCAGTGACACTCCGGCAGCAATGAGCACACTTTGTGCTGAGACCATTCCCCACCAGAAGGAGCCAGGTCTCCTTGGAGAAATGGCCGATTCCAGGGCTGGGGCAGGGAGGACATGAGTTGAGCTGGAGCACCTAGAGGACTTCATGCCGGACAGTAAGGAAGTACTCAGAGAATGAGGGTTACATGTCAGAAAGGCACAGAAGCCAGCTAGAAGGGGCTCCCAACCTCCCCTCAAACACTTACTATTGCAAAGGGGGTAGTAATTTTACAGCTGTGAAGACTGGCAGAGCTCTCCTCAAATAACCCAAGTGAACACCATCACTGTCATCACAAGGGGAAAAACTGTAACCACTTGAGGTGATGGATGTTCACCAGACTTACTGTGGTGATCATTTCCTAATATATACATCTACCAAGTCATGATGCTGTACTCTTTAAACTTATATGATGTTATATGTCAATTTTATTTCAATAAAACTGGGGGAGGGGGCAGGGAAAGTGAACAGCACGGATAACGGATAAAGGGAAGAACACAGCATCAAGTGTGTGATTTACCTGCCGAGGACTCGGGCATAACCTGAGTCTAATCGCAAGGAATCAACAGATAAACATGCCACAGACAAGCTGGCCTGTCATTCTCAAAAATGTCAAGGTCACTAACGTCAAGGAAAGACTGAGGAGCTGTTCTAGATCAAAGGAGACTAAAGAGACATGGCAACGAAATGCAGCACGTGATTCTGAACTGGACCCTTTCAGCAAACATAGTTAGGGCAGCTGATGAAAGCTAGATGGATTCAAGGAGATGGTGGTAATGAGCTGTGTTAATTTCCTGATTCTGATGGTTATATTGTGGTTATATAGAAGTTGGCCCTGTTTGTAGGATGTATATATATCAAAGTATTAGGGGGTGGTAAGGCAACAGGTCAATTATTTATTTATTTATTTATTTATTTAGGAGAGGGAGAGGTAGGAGGAGGGGCAGAGGGAGAGGGAGAGACCAAGAATCCCAAGCAGACTCCCCGCTGAGCACGGAGCCCAGAGCAGGGCTCGATCTCACCACCCCGAGATCATTCTGATGCCTAACTGACTGAGCCACTCAGGTGCTCCTATTCTTTCTTAAATAGTTCAGGGGGAAAGGCGTTCCTTATACTGTTTTTCTAATGTTTCTATATATGTGACATCTTTTTCAAAACAAAAAGTGCTGGAGACTGAATGTGTGTGTCCTCCAAATTCATACGCTGAAATAACCCATTGTGAGGGTTATTTCGTGAATGGGTTTAGTGCCCTGATAGAAGGGACCCCAGAGAGCTCTCTCACCCCTTCCACCATGTGAGGACCCAGCAGCTATGAATCAGAAAGCAGGTCGTCACCAGACACCGAATCTGCCACCAACTGATCTTGGACTTCTCAGCATTCAGAGTGTGAGAGAGAAAATTCTGCTGTTTCCAAGCCACTCAGCTTACAGCACTCAAAACTTTTAGCGCCCAAACAGACTAAGAAAAAAAGTTTAAATTGAAAAAAAATAAGAATAAGATCTAGGGTTACAAATGTTTATGCAGCAATGTCTACAATAGCCAAACTATGGAAAGAACCTAGATGTCCATCAACAGATGAATGGATAAAGAAGATGTGATATATATATATGTACACACACACACACACACACACACACACACACACACACACTGGAATACTATGCAGCCATCAAAAGAAATAAAATCTTGCCATTTGGGACAACGTGGATGGAACTAGAGGGTATTATGCTGAGCGAAATAAGTCAATCAGAGAAAGACAATTATATGATCTCCCTGATATGAGGAAGTCAAGAGGCAAAGTGGGGGAATGGGGGGTAGAAAGAAATAAATGAAACAAGATGGGATCGGGAGGGAGACAAACCATAAGAGACTCTTAATCTCACAAAACAAACTGAGGGTTCCTGGGGGGGAGGGGTGTCGGGAGAGGGTGGTTGGGTTATGGACATTGGGGAGGGTGTGTGCTATGGTGAGTGCTGTGAAGTGTGTAAACCTGGTGATTCACAGACCTGCACCCCTGGGGCTAATAATACATTATATGTTAATAAAAAAATTAAAAATTAATTTTAAAAAAGATCTAGGGTTAAATACCATTAAAAGGAATTAAAACACACCCTCACAGCATTTCCTATGTGTTACTATGTGTACCTATGTTCACCAAAGGACACGTATTCTATAATGTTTATCACAGCCCAATTCCAAAGAGCCAAAAGCTAGAAACAACCTAAGTGTCTCTCAGTAATAAAATGGGTAAACAAATTGTGGTACATCATGCAGTAGGATTCTAGGCAGTAACAAAAAGGAACAAATCTTGATACAGGCAATTTGGATGAATGTAACAGTTACAATACTGAGAAAAAGAAATCAGACACAAATGAATGCATAGCCTGTGTATCCATCTATATAAAGTGTAGAAACAGGAAAACTGGGGATGCCTGGGCGGCTTAGTAAGTGACTTGATTTTGGCTCAGTTCATGATCTCAGGGTTGTGGGATGGAGCCTCATGTCTGGCTCTGTGCTGGGTGTAGAGACTGCTTAAGTTTCTCTCTCTGTCCCTCCCGTTACCCCCCGCCTCCCTTTCTAAAAAACAAACAGGCAAAACTAATGTTTGCTGTTAGAAATCGGGATAATGATTCCTCCTTTCTCCGCTGAGGTTGTGATGGGAGCGGCAGTAACTGGAAGGGGTACGGGTACTAGAAGGGGTTTCTGGGCTGCTGGAATGGCCTGTCTCTTGATCTGCGTGCTGGTTCCACCTGTGGGTCTACGCAGGCAAAAACCACCGAGCCACCTGCCTACGTCGTGTGCTCTTTCCTGTGTGCGCGGATTTCAGCAAAGAGACGTAAAACAGTAAGATGCGCGTATATAAGGACACATATCAACCCCAGTGAGGTGGGGGCCGTGAGAAGTGGGGGGAGTGCATGTGGGGAGCTGAAATGAAGGGGGGAAATAAAACAAAAATGCAATGCGGGCTTTGCAAGGACTGGCAGCAATCACATCTGCAGAACCGAAAGGAGGGGTTAGCTAATGCTCTGCACTTGAGTTTCAAGACTAAAGAAAGGAAAGGGTCCCCATTATCTGTATGTCCCTCACCAGCCCCCAGGAGCACAAGCAAGGCACACTCGATGACCAGCCCCATTTTAGCGTGAGGACTGAGGTCTGGCTTGAGTCGGGCAGTCCGGGCAGTCCTGACTCCTGCCCCAGTGTTCTCTCTTCCAGGGCCTACTGATCCCCCCCACCCACCAGTTTCCCTGAGGAGCCTTCCTCCTCCCTGACCTCCTCCGTCCTCGCCAGGGCTCCAGGGCTAGGGCCTGTGAGGCAGGGATCTGGTGACAGCTATAAAAATAAAAGCTCCCCCAGCCTGGCTCCCTGGCCTCCAGACTCACCCCATAGAGATCCCAGCTGCGCTGGCCCCAGACAGGCTAGCAAAGGTGCCTCCCAGGCCTGGCAGGCCTCGGGCTCGCTGGAGCAGGTGGTGGTAGCAGCAGCATGAAGCAGGGGGGTTATTCAGGGTGGTGTGGGGTGTCGGGTCCTGGCGCCACCTCCCCGTGCTCTGTGAGCTGTGCAGCAGGGACTAACCCTCTCGGCTTCCAAACTGAGGACCTCTTTGAGGGTTTGCATATAGAGGGTGCGGGGCCAGGATTTGACCTTGCTGGGCTTAGCAAAAGAGAGTCTGTCCATTCCATACAGGTTGATTTCACTTGGGCAAATGTGTTAGTTAGAAATAGCTTCAGGGCGCCTGGGTGGCTCAGTGGGTTGAGGCCGCTGCCTTCGGCTCGGGCCCTGATGCCAGGGTCGTGGGATCGAGCCCCACATCGGGCTCTCTGCTCTGTGGACAGCCTGCTTTCTCCTCTGTCTCTCTCTGCCTCTCTGCCTACTTGTGATCTCTGTCTATCAAATGAATAAAAAAAAAAAAAATCTTTAAAAAAAAAAAAAGAAATAGCTTCAGCTGCCAGTAACACGGAGCCAAAATGACAGAGACCTCCATAAGATTGTTTTTATTTTTATTTTTTATATCGTATAAATATGTCCAGAGCAAGGCAGGCAAAGACCGTTGTGGCTGCTGCACTACCATCAGGAACCCAAGTGCCGTTTATCTTCCAGATTCATCACCCTCAGTGGGTGGCTTCCATGCTTCCCCGTTTGCCACATCGTTCAAGGTGGCCCCTGAAGCTCCAGCCATCCTATCGCGCTCCAGGCATAAAGTAGGAAGAAGTGGGGGTGGAAAGGGTGCAGAGGAAGGAGGCAAAAGGAACCGTACCTCATAGCTGAATCAGCAAACCGTCCCCCCGCCCCCCGCCCCACCGCCCCCAGAGCTTTCCTGGAAACCTCACCTACAACTTCTGTTTATATTCATTAGTCATCCCTTGCTGCAAGACAATCTGGGAAATGTAGTTTCTTACTAGGGCACCTGCCCCCAACAGTAGAGGGTCCCACTGCTAAGGAAGAAGGAAGGGAGCGACTATCAAATAGGCAATGTTAGCTACAATGAAGAAAAAAATACACATGAGGTGAAAATTCTGGAAAGAAAGAACTGCAAACAGAACTCACTCTACCATTGCCCTGCATGAATTTACCTGTCAGATCTTTCCAGAACACCATGAGGAACTTCATTATCTTCTTAGCACAGAGAGGGAAAACGGAGGGACACCAAGAGGCCGTCACTTGCCCCGAATCACACAGCCAGGAAGGGGAATGCTAGAATGCAGGGAGCCAAATTCCAGCGCCAGAGCTCTGAACCCACCAAAAGAGCAATGAGGTCGTTAATAATGATGACGACGGCTGATGCTCACTGCACGCTCACACTGCTCTAAACACGTTGATGGATTCACGTGTGTAACCCTCACAACAACCTTGTGAAACAGGTGCTACCCTTCCATTTTACGAACACAGAAACCGAGGCCAGAGAGGTAAAGTGACTTGTCCAAGGCCACATAGAGAGTGTTGATGGGGTTTATTTCCCGGTAGTAGAATGATGGGCACTTTCCATCTCCTTCTTTTATTGATGCCCTGCCTTCTCCAACCCTCCTACCAGGATCGTGCATTGCTTGGGAAATCAGAGAAAAAGAAAACACCTCTCCTGGGGTCCAGCCTCCTGCATACCCCTCAAGACTCCCATCCTGGAGGTCTCAGGGAGACCAGGCCCCACCTCCCTCTCCAGCCTGGCCTTCTTCCTCTCTGCCCCCCCCCCCCAACTGTGCTCTCTCCTCTGCAGTCACAGCTTCCCAAGGAACTCTCCCCCTCTTGGCTCCCCGCCTTTGCTCCTCTGGTACCCCTTTCTGGCATGCCCTTCCCCTCATTCCTGCCTGGTGAACAGCTCACTGTGGCTCCAGGCCCTGGGTCAGAGGCTGCTCACCCATGAGATCTCCTGGGCCCGGGTGGGAGGTCTCCCCATGCCCTTCACCCACTGCACTTTGCCTCCTTCTGAGGCAGATGGGCCTGTTCCGTCCCATCAACAAATTTGTCAAGGGCTTTCCAGGTGCCAGGCCCAGCCAGGGACACCCACTCATTCCTCCTCAAAACAGCCTCCGTCCGCTTCATGCTGGCCTCCACAGCTCTGTGTGAAGGACCCCGCCACCCTCCTGTTCTCCTCTTTCCCTGTCACCCCTGGCTCCCTC
>RCUC01133476.1:0-29706 GCA_003697995.1 Taxidea taxus jeffersonii | reverse complement strand
TTTTATTATTTTTTAAGATTTTATTTATTCATTTGACAGACAGAGATCACAAGTAGGCAGAGAGAGAGGAGGAAGCAGGCTCCCTGCTGAGCAGAGAGCCCGATACAGGGCTTGATCCCAGGACCCTGGGATCATGACCTAAGCCGAAGGCAGAGGCTTTAACCCACTGAGCCACCCAAGCGCCCCTGGCAGTTGCATTTCATAGACTGTATTGAATTTGTCTTCTCCTCAATGCTCCATGTGGCCTCAACTCCATATGCTCTGCCAGGGCTCGGATGAAGGCAGGGCAAGAGATGCACCTAGGGCATTTATGGGAGGCACTCAATCTCAGGGATCTGCAACATACTCCTGGCCCTGCTCCCTGCTCACACCCCCCACTCCAGCTGTCTGGTGCTCACATCTTGCTTTCTATACACATGGCTCTGTTTACAAAGACCTTCCCTCATCCCCACTGGCCTGGTGAAAACTCACTCTTGCTCCAAGGCTCAGCTCCTCCTGGAAGTTGCTCTCACCACCCATCCCTGCCTCCTCCCCTGGTCAGGGTGGTCCTCCGCACTCTAACAGCATGGTAAAGGCTGCATAGAGCAGACCAGACTTCCACATCAGAGCCCTGCTGTGCTATTTATCATCTGTGAACTGCTCTCTGAGACAGTTTCCATTTGTGTAAAAGGTGGTGCTGACTTCACAGGGGAGTTGTAAAGATTAAATGAGAAAATGTATGTAAAGTGATCAGCAGTGATTGGTACCGGGTACTCAGTAAGTGGTAGGTATTATTAGTTTGTTGATACTTCTTCTAAAGCATTCATGTATTCTGATTATTCTCCTGTCTTTATCTTCACTATACCATAAGTTCCTTGAGTAGGGAGGAGGAGGAGGGAGAGCTTTATGAATGACATTGAATGGGTACTAAGATATGTCTGCTACATAAATAAAGGAAAGAAATGATAAGTGTTATGGAAAGAGTTTTGGGCGGGAAATCTGGAGCCTTGAGCTCTACTCACATGGTCCCAGTGATGGCACAGTGCCTACCCAACTTACACTCACTTGGAAGAAGAGTTGCCCAGACCACAAACCCTTTTGAGCTCCTACTTTAGACCACTTGGCCCCTTCAGCTTCTGGACTTGAACAAATGGGGCCAGCACCAGAGCCAAGGGTTACTACTTCATATACCTTTTTTTTTTTTAAATTTTTTTTTAAAGATTTTATTTATTTATTAGTTAGAGAGAGAGAGAGAGAGCACAGGCAGACAGAGTGGCAGGCAGAGGCAGAGGGAGAAGCAGGTTCCCTGCCGAGCAAGGAGCCCGATGTGGGACTCGATCCCAGGATGCTGGGATCATGACCTGAGCCGAAGGCAGCCACTTAACCAACTGAGCCACCCAGGCGTCCCTTCATATACCTTTAACTAATGGCCTACCACAACAGTCTGAGACAGGCCAATTAGAGGCTCTCTTGAACCAAGAACAGCAAGAAACAGTCAGGCAGCAGAGGGAGTTAGAGTGGGGAGGTCAGAGACGAGCAAGCCTTGGTCAGTAGAGGTACGTAAAAGCCAAGATAGGAGGGAGCAGAGACCAAGAAGCAGCAGAAACCCGTTAGTGGGTAGAGGTGAAAGGAACAGCCCTGTGCAGAGTTGGGGGAGGGTGTCAGGAGGAAGAGAATGAATAGAACAGTGAGTCCTAGAGCTGCCTTGTTCCTGCTGGCATTTCAGTTCCAGTCATTACAAGAAAATCCTTTATATCTGAGCTGGTTTGGGTTGATTTCTGCACCTTGCAGCCCAATGAGCCTGATTCTACTTGTTTCCTTGGTCAGTCCCTGCCCCTCTCTGCACGTCGGTTTGACCAGACCATCTCTATGATCTTCTCCAGAACAATGTTTGCTTTGAACACCATGTAGAGAGAATGAGTTTTAGGTTGCTGGCAACTGAGTTCAGTATTACAGAATGCCATTACATCCTGGCTCCCGAAATAGCTTGGTACCTGGTTAACGAGCCTGTGGAAGGATCCAACACACATCTGACTTTGAACCTGAGTCCAGCTGATACAGTCTGCCTCTATACTGCTCCCCCACCAGTCCATCGCATCCTTTGTTGGATCATAAAGGAACTGAGAAACCAGGACTGGTGTTTCTCCAGTGTCTTTGGCCACTAAATGCCCTACCTACCCCCTTAACACTATCCTGGACCCACTTCAGCATTTCCGAGGAGTCCAATGCCAGGTCTGCTCCAAAGAAAGCACCACTCCAGGAAGATTTTGAACAAAGAAAGTTTCCTTCTTTGGTGTTAAGATTTCCTGCCTTCCAGCTGTTTGGCTCTCATCCTTGGCCCTTCCCCCATCTTTTTAAGCTAACAGCTATGTTGATAATAATGATTCCTTGCCTTTATAAGGTGCTTTGTATTTTTTTTAAGATTTTATTTATTTATTTGACAGACAGAGATCACAAAGTAGGCAGAGAGGCAGGCAGAGAGAGAAGGGGAAGCAGGCTCCCCGCTGAGCAGAGAGCCCGATGCGGGGCTCCATCCCAGGACCCTGGGATCATGACCTGAGCTGAAGGCAGAGGCTTTAACCCACTGAGCCGCCCAGGTGCCCCGGGTGCTTTGTATTTTTCAGAGCATTTTTATGCTTGTCTTATGTGATACTCATGGACACCCAGGGAGGATGAGCAAGAAGGGGAGTGTAGAGGATAATATTTATCTCCCATCCCATCTACCCTCTTAAAACCATTTATTTTAAAAGAACTTATAATAGATGAAAATATTGAGACCGAGTTTGATTAACTGACTTGCCCAAGATCACAGAGCAGGTAGATGGCTGAGCTAGGTCTAGAAAGTTCTCAATCGCAGATTATGCTTAAGCAGGACTTGCCTACCTAACACTGCCTTGCAAAGCACTGCTGGCCATAGGAAGGGACCCCTGAGAGAAGTGGCGGTCTTGGCACTGCTACCCTTTTGGGTCCTCCAGGAATCATTCATAAATCTTACCCCTCCAGTCTCTACAGAGACATGGCTACCCCACAGTGGCTTGAGCAGCACCAGGAATCCACAGAAGGTTAGATGTAAGCATTGAGTAGCAGTGCCTTATGTACTGGCAAAAGTGAATGCTAGTGAGAGTCAGTTTTCTTGGTTTGATTACAGAGCTCTTCGTGGAAGGTAAGATAGGAAAGGTTGAGAACCATAGGTCCACCCTTCTGCCAGCACCTCTGGGAAAGAGGAGGCAGAGATAATTATTCCTGCCCAGCCCCCCTTCCCAAACTCTACTCTGCAGCAAGGACACCCTGTCCTTACTCTGTTTTGGGCCCCCTGTTTTGGGCCACTTGCCAAATGCATTCATTGCTGCACTCCTACCTGGTCAAGATGAGCCCATCCCTTCTAATCGCAACATGGACTCAAGTTGTCTTGGGACACAGTAGTAAGTCCTAATATTTAGAGGTAAGTGAGGAAGAAATGGGAGTAGAAAGCTTCACCTGGGCTTTCTTTCTTTCTTTTTTTTTTTTTAAAGATTTTGTTTATTCATTTGACAGACAGAGATCACAATTAGGCAGAGAGGCAGGCAGAGAGAGAGGAAGGGAAGCAGGCTCCCTGCTGAGCAGGGAGCCTGACGTGGGGCTCAATCCCAGGACCCTGAGATCATGACCTGAGCTGAAGGCAGAGGCTCTAACCCACTGAGCCACCCAGGTGCCCCTTCACCTGGGCTTTCTAAAGAATCTGCCCTTACTCCTTCTCCAGTGCCCCCTGGAGAGCATAGTGTGATTTTCTTGTGGCAATCACCCAGCCCAGCAACTCCAAACAGCCCAACTGGGAAATTAGCCAAGGAAGTTGTCCTTTCCAATGGCCTGAACAACAGTATGTCAGCTGAGGTGAAGACAAGAAACCAGAAAATGTGCTTGGAATTTCAAACAGAGGGAATTTATTCCAGAGAACTGGTTAGAAACCTCTTGGCTTGAAGGAGCAGAAGGGTAAGGTGAGGCAGACTTGAGATTAACACCTGCAGGAAGCTTCTACCACTCTTAGGCTTGGAAGATCAAATGGACAAGTGTGTACTTGCTGCTGACACTATGGGAGCTTAGGTTTGTTTTTGTCTTTTCTTTAAAGATTTATTAATTTATTTGGGAGAAGAGAGAGAATGAACCAAGCAAGGATGAGAAGCAGAGGGAGAAGGAGAAGCAGACTTTCCACTAAGCAGGGAGCCTGATGCAGGGCTTGATCTCAGGACCCTGAGATCATGACCTGAGCCGGAGGCAGACACTTAATTCACTGAGCCACCCAGGCCTCCCCAGAAGCTTAGTTTTTGAAATGATGCTGCTAGCAGAACTGCCAGAGGTCGCTGGAGCCTGCAGGACCCACTGCTGTCCCTTCAGTACCACCAACCCCTGCTGGAGCCTGTGGCAGTGACCCACCACTGCTGGAAATGCTGAGCATCTCTGAGCCCTTCACCACCAGCTGCTGCCAAAGTCTCCAGTGGATGTAGAGAGACAATGATTTTGCCTGTCCTGTTACTATGCCATCTCCAGCTTGCAATTTCTCATCTGTACTTCCCATTCACCAAATCTGACAGGAAGCCAGCTGGCAGAGGGAGTCTGGGAAATGTAGTTTTCAGGGCCCAGCACTCCCCAGTACAAAACAGAGCCTGGAAAGGCTAGAGCAACAGGCAAATGACCAGCACAAATGGTACTGAAGTGTACAGCTCATTTTGGCACGTTAGGGTCCATAGTATTGGACATTAGCTGATTACCTCATTACTTTCCAGAAGCCATGTGTTTCTAGGAAGTCAACTCCGTGGGAATAGAGCAGGGCTGAGCTAGTCAATGGCAAGAATGATTGGTTCAGGATGGTCATATGAATTAGCCAGTCCAATCAGAGGGAATCTTGGGATTTTCTTTCTAATTTTTTATTTTTTTATTGACATATAATGTCTTATTTGCCCCAGGGGTACAGGTCTGTGAATCATCAGGTTTACACACTTCACAGCACTCACCATAGCACATCCCTTCCCTAATGTCCATAACCCAAACACCCTCTCCTACCCACCTCCCCCCAGCAACCCTCCGTTTGTTTTGTGAGATTAAGAGTCTCTTATGGTTTGTCTCCCTACCGATCCCATCTTGTTTCATTTATTCCTCTCCTACCCCCTCAAAGCCCTCACGTTGCCTCTCAACTTCCTCATATCAGGGAATCTCAGGATTTTTGCTGAGAAGGCTAGTACACAGACTATCTCTTCCTTGCTAACCACGAATGAAGAAGCAGGCAGGTGTTGGGAGATGTTGGCAGTCATCTTGGGGCAATATGGGAGCAGCAGAAAGAGTAGCCATGATGACTAGCAGATTAATTTGGGGGCACATATGTAACCCACATGCTATGTTCACTACTTAGGAAGCTGTGGCATGGTTGATCTGCTTCACACCCTTTATGGTGCCTATTATCAGCCACAAAGCAAGACCAATTTATGAGTATCATGGAAAAATCTGGAAGAGAAAGAAATTTCTAGGAATCAGCCACTTTTCCTATGGTCACATCTTGGACCAGTGGCTTTTAAACATTTTTTATTGTGCCCTCAATAAGAGATTAGTTGTACAGTGTGACTAGTACACATGTGGCTGTACAAATAACTGAAATAAAGTTTCACAAGAGTTTCCATAGTATTTACCCTGCAAAAGTATAATTAATTCAAATGTTCAATTCTTTTATTTTATTTTATTTTATTTATTTGACTGACAGAGATCACAAGTAGGCAGAGAGGCAGAGAGAGAGAGGAGGAAGCAGGCTCTCCGCTGAGCAGAGAGCCCCATGTGGGACTCGATCCCAGGACCCTGGGATCATGACCTGAGCCGAAAGCAGAGGCTTTAACCCACTGAGCCACCCAGACGCCCTCAAATGTTCAATTCTATTCTATTCTGCTTTTTAAAAAGATTTTATTGGGCAACACTGTTGGGACCCCTCTCTTGAGAGCTTTTTCTGTGCCTTCACTTAGTAAGCTTGTATTGCTTTACTAAAAAAAAAAAAACAAAAAACCAAAAAATAAAGATTTTATTTACTTATTTGAGAGAGAGGAGCAGGAGAGAGGCCACAAGCAGGTGGAGGGGCAGAGGGACAGAGAAATAGATTCACTGTTGATCAGGGAGCCTGATCCAGAACCCTGAGATCATGACCTGAGCCAAAGGCAGATGCTTGACCAATTGAGTCACCTAGGTGCCCCTCTATTCTATTTTTAAATAAAGCTGGTCATAAACTTTTAAATGATTTCATGACCTAATAATGGGTTATGACCTCCAATTTGAAAAACATTGCCCTATACTATGTCATCATCAATTATTGTAAAGCTTAACTCTTGATTTAAAAAAAGAACCTAACACCTTATTAACTTTCCTGCTTTTGTATATATATTCCCTGCCTTCCTTTGCTATGAAGGAAAGTCACAGTGCCCCAGGTCTCAGAGGCCAGCTTCTTCCCAACCTAACGAAAGGATACCAAGAACTTAACTCTGTAGATATACTCTTTTGCATTGCTGATTTTTGCTTGTCTACTGGAAAGTTTAGTTTATAAAATTGCTCAAGTCTCTCTTTTTAAAAAGTTTTTTTTAAAAAAAATATTTAGGGGCGCCTGGGTGACTCAGTGGGTTAGAGCCGCTGCCTTCGGCTCAGGTCATGGTCTCAGGGTCGTGGGATCAGGCCCCGCATCGGGCTCTCTGCTCTGCGGACAGCCTGCTTCCTCCTCTCTCTCTCTGCCTCTCTGCCTACTTGTGATCTCTGTCTGTCAAATAAATAAATAAAATCTTTTTTAAAAAAAGTAAAAAAATAAAAAAATTATTTATTCATGAGAGACAGAGAGAGGCAGAAGTAAAGGCAGGTTCCCCTGCAGAGCAGGGATCCTCATGAGGGACTCCATCCCAGGACCCTGGGA
This sequence comes from Taxidea taxus jeffersonii, assembly GCA_003697995.1. Taxonomy (NCBI): domain Eukaryota; kingdom Metazoa; phylum Chordata; class Mammalia; order Carnivora; family Mustelidae; genus Taxidea; species Taxidea taxus. Next base: position 22,817 of record RCUC01133476.1, on the reverse strand, counting down.
TCATGACCTGAGCCAAAGGCAGACGTCCAACTGACTGAGCCACCCAGGTGCCCTTGAGTCTCTCTTCTTAAAATCAAAACCAAACCAATAAATAAAAAGCTCCATTTGACCTCATTTCAACTGCCACTACTTTAAGTCAACGCGGAGTAGATATGGTTGAATGGGATAAGAATTAGAAGGGTGGCTTAGAGGTAAACTCAGTAGAAAGGGATGAGGACCCTGTCAAGAAGGCAAGTAGTGGGTGTGGAAGGAAGAAAAATGCATTGCAACTTTTGTGAACAGATAGAAATCAGAAGTGAATTTTGACTAAGAAATGCCTTCCTTAATCTCTGTTTTTTGAGACTCCTGCTCCCTGGCTCCCTTGTGGTAGAGCCTGGAGTCTGGAGTCACATAAGCTCAGGTTCAGCCACATTTCTGAGCTGGCTATTTTGGATAAATTACATCTCTAAGTTTCTCATCTGTAAAATTAGTCTAATAAAACCTACCTTATCAAGTGGGCTTAAGGATTAAATGAGATCAATACATTTTAGCTCTTATTAAGTCCTTCTCCCATCCTTATACAAAACCTTACCTCCCCCACCCATTAATAATAATTACCAGAGGGACACTTGTTGAGAAATTCTTCTGTGCCAGGCAATATTCTAAGGACCTTACCATTAGTTTCCAAGCCAAGAAGGATTCCCTGGCACCTTATTTTGCAGTTTTCTCTAATAATGTAATTAATATTTATAGAGTGTCCACTATGCATCAGGGAGGGGAGTGAACTGACTTACTTGTATTCATTCATTTGATAGATGTTAGTTAAGCACTAACTATGGTGCCAGGAACTTACTAGGTATTGGAGATACCAAGGTGAACAAGGCCCTGAACCTTGAAGGACTCACAATTTAGTCACACAGTAAGTGTTATGTAACGAGGGGATGTATATGAGATGTTCATTCCTTGTGGCTTCCTTGGTGTAGGCGACCCCATCTTTGGCTCCAGACCTAATGACTGACAGTGTTTGATTCTGTTCTTCTGGCTTGACTTTGGAGCCCTACTTTCAAGACATGTCTTTCAGTTCTCAGCTCCCCATAAACCACCAGGATTAAGAGAAAAGGTTTGTGTTCCTTATTTCTCCCTGCCCAGGATCCCCTTCCGAAGGAAAGAAAGTAACATGTGCAAAAGACAGGTACATTGCTGGTGTGGCTTTCATCCCATCACACCTTTTTTTTTTTAAGATCTTATTTATTTATTTGACAGACAAAGATCACAAGTAGGCAGAGAGGCAGGCAGAGAGAGAAGAGGAAGCAGGCTCCCCGCTGAGCAGAGAGGCCGATACGGGGCTCGATCCCAGGACCCTGAGATCATGACCTGAGCTGAAGGCAGAGGTTTAACCCACTGAGCCACCCAGGCACCCCCATCCCATCACACTTTAAACACTTTTCTGTCTTAATCCACTCTGTCTCTTGATTGCCAAATTCAACTGACTCTTTGTTGCCTTTGCAGATCTTTTGCCCCTTTCTCTTTTTCCAGTACATATATCATTTACTGTTCTTTGTATCTTTCACCTCTACAGCTCAGAGGCATTAAGTAACCTATTCAATTTATACCACCAAAAAGTAGAGTTGGGACTTGAACCCAGAGTAGGCTGACTCCAAAGCACATGCTTTAGCCAACATTCCATACTGCCTTCCCAAGCAGACCAGTAGTCTGTGCTGTTCAATATGTAGTCATTAAATGTATATAGTTGCCTAAACTGAAATAAAAATAAAGTGAAATAAAAATTCAGTTTCTTGGTTGCACTACCCATCTTCAAGTGTTGAATAGCTGCATGTGACTGGTGCCTATTATACTGAACAGCATAAATATAAAACATTTCCAGGTTGCCTGGGTGGCTCAGTCAGTTAAGTGTCCAACTCATGATTTCAGCTTAGGTCGTGATCTTGGGGTTGTGAGATTGAGCCCCACATTGGGCTCTGCACTCAGTAGGGAGTCTGCTTGAGATTCTCTCTCTCCCTCTGTCCCTCCCCCCACTCACACATGCTCTAAAATAAATAAATCTGGGACGCCTGGGTGGCTCAGTTGGTTAAGCAGCTGCCTTCAGCTCAGGTCATGATCCCGGCGTCCTGGGATCGAGTCCCACATCGGGCTCCTTGCTCGGCAGGGAGCCTGCTCCTCCCTCTGCCTCTGCCTGCCACTTTGTCTGCCTGTGCTCGCTAGCTCTCTTTCCCTCTCTCTCTGACAAATAAAAACAAAAACAAAAACAAAAAATAAAATAAATAAATCTTAAAAAATATTTCCATCATTGCAGAAAGTTCTGTGGAATTGTGTTTAGAAAAAGTGTAGGATAGCATTGGGTTGGATTGCATTCTGCCCTCTGACTTCTTCTCTTTACCCTCTGTCTCATATATTCATTCTCAGGGAGTGGGCAGCCTTTCTTTCATCAGCCCAACTCTCTCCTCCCACTTTTCTGGGAAGTATTGTTCTATCCTACACCTTGCAATCACACCATTATCCACAGGGTCACAGTGAATACAGCCATGTTTATATGTGACCCTGCACTGCTCTCCACAATGTTGATTGCTTCAGGGGTGGACATCTGGCCAAAGCTAACCCAAGCAGTAGTTCTTCTCCAAGAAATTCAAAGTGGAACCTAAAAGTCTAGTCGCCTGGCTGATCTCTTGAATGGAGGTGACTTGTGATCTACTGGTGACCATGTTTTGATCTGGATTGGGAAAACTGGTCTTCAGAGAGATCAAGAAATGACAGAACAGTTACACATATTGGGGAGAGTTGGATCTAGGAGCTCAAAGGATGTTAGGGCTTTTCTCTCTCTCTGAGCTCTGTCTTCCTCTGTGATGCCTTCATGCGCGGGCAGGCTCTCTTCATGAAGCAGAAACGATGGCCACCCCCAGATCCATATGGCTCAAGACCTCCAGAAGAAAAGTCCTGTCTTTCCTGGATCTATATTTCACATCTTCCCAAGGGCTTTGCTTAGCTTAGGTTGGGTCATGTGCTCATCTGTTCAGAAACTGTGACCTGTTTTATCAAGGGTTCCTAGAAAACAAAGTCTGAAGAAGGGATTAAGTGCTAAAGGTTTTTGTGGGATGCACATTACTAGGGCAATGAGAATGAAGGGATAGGGGAAGCAGGAAAAGATGGAAAGCAATGCATGCAAGGAAATGTTTGCTAGTTCTTCACGATGAGCTGTGAAGAGACACACTAGTCTCTTGCCAGGTCCACCCACTTGGCCATGTGGAATGTCTCTAGATAGGTTGTATAGAGAAATTGTATCTTAAAACAGTCCATCAGAGGAAGGAAAAGAGACTGGATTGTTCTATCCTGCTGTTTCCTGTCTCCTGTCTCCCATTGATTACTTTGCCCTATGGATATTTAAATCTCCCGTACTTCTAAATTGCTTCATTGGCCCCTTCAGCAGCAGCTCAGGAAGCCAAAGCTCACGTTCTGTGATGTGTGTCCTCAGGGTCTGGAAGTTGCAGAAGCCTTAGAATCCACATTTGCAATTAGTTGGCCTCAGGCAGAACTGTAAGGCTTAACTCAGAGTTGGCCAGCCATACCTGTGGGTGAGGTGGACCAAATAAACTAATGGTCCAAGAGTGAAATGACACTGAGAAACTGTGATAAGGCATTAGGCCATGATGTGGGGATAATTATGATCAGTCAGACTGGGTCATATGCCTACCGCTATAGCTGATGGGCTATGGAAGGTATGCTGTGGAAGAAAATATCCCATCCTCCTTCCCCTAATGCCAGTTCACATACTCAGAAAATCAGATACCAAGACAGGATTAAATGCAAGGAATTTACTATGAAAAACACCCATGAGAGAAAATGGGACAGGAGCTAAGTGACTGAGGACCATCAGACAATGATGCAGATCTAACCCTAAGGGAAGGAGAGAGAAGGAAGGAGTTCTAGGTGTAAGGGTCTTAGACTGCAGTATAGTTCTAAGGAAAGTTTAGCAAGGCCATTGAGGGTCCTTGAGCCAAAGTCCCTCATCAGAGGAGTATCATTTAGCCTGTCCTAAAATTCCTGCAGGGCTGTCAGTGGCCAGGACCAGAGGGGAGGCCTGGGTAAGGGGTGATGGGACTTCAGAGCTCAGCACCTGCGCTGCTGATGAATTACGCTTCTCCCAGTTGGAGATCTGAAAAGTGCATTCTCATGGCCACATACCTTCTCAGCCCAGCACTACATGCAGATGAAGAAGGATGGTTCTATAATCTAAAAGAAGAAGAAAAAAGTAGAGTGCCACTACCAGTTGAAGGGACAAAGGTGTTGAGCAGGCAAGACAACCATGTCCACCTCACAGCTTACAATTTTTTATTTGTAATTAAAACTCTACATGTTCCAACCTGAACTCATGACTTCTCCATGCTCTGGAAAAGTTCTAAAGTCTTCATCTGGAGACTACCATCCTCCCAACTGTGAAAACTGAAAGTCATGTTAAACACCTCCTGATCCTTTCTCTCCCTGCCCTCGAAATAGCCAACCAATAGTCAAGTCCTTCCAATCCTACCTTGGCAATATCACCTCTGCATTGGTAGTCTTTCCTCCATTCTCATTGCTGATGTGTTCAGGAGCTCATTATACCTTGCCTGAACTACTGTGGAAGTCTCCAGTGGTCCTTTTGCAGTCCCATTCCATCTTATCATCTCTGCCATATTGTCTTTAACTAAAGTTTTCACCATGTCAATCCCTTTGTAAAAACTTCTATCGCTGGGAATGTAAAATGGTGTAGCCATGGTGGGAAACAATATGGCGATTCCTCAAAAAATTAAATGTTGAATTCCCATATGATCCGGCAATTTCACTTCTAGGCATATGCCCCAAAGAACTGAAAGCAGGGACTCAGATATTTGTACACCAATATTCATTGGTGCCAGCATTATTCACAGTCAAAGGATGGAAAAAACCCAAATGTCCATTGATAGATAAATGGATAAACAAAATGTGTTATATACAGAAAATGAAATACTAATATTCAGCCATAAACATAAATGAAATTTTGGTACGAACATGGATGAACCTTGATTATATTATGCTAAGTGAAATGAGCCAGATACAAAAGGACAAATATTAAATGATTCCACTTATATGAGATATATTAAATGATTCCACTTATATGAGATACCTAGAATAGTCAAATTTCAAAGAGACAGAAAACAGAACAGTTGTTACCAGGAGCTGGGGGAGGGGAGAATTATTGTTTAATGAGTAGAGAGTTTCAGCAGGGGCAGATGAAACAATTCTGGAGATGGAGTGCTGATATTTACACAACAATGTGAATGTACTTAATGCCAACAAATCATATATTTCAAAATGGCTAAAGTGGTAAAACAAATAAAACCCCCCAAAATTTCCATACTGACTCTCCTTAGCAGAAAATAAAACCCAAGAGCCTTGATCTCACCATATGTAACTTTCTGATGATTCTTCTTCCTTTTCCTGTTACTCTGTATTTCCTCAATTGATCTCCTGCTTCCTATATCTGCTCCACTGGCTACCTACACAAAGCATCATGCTCTTTCCCTAGTTCTACTCATTTTTTTCAAGACCTAAAGGTCACATCCTTAACAATCTTTCTCCTCCCACTATTCCATACTAATTGGAAGTAATTGCTCTCCTTTTTGAACTCCCACAGCTTGTGAATTATGTCTGTCTTTAACACTTACTGTTTTTCTTTTAGATCAAAGAAGGTACACAATATGATAGAGAGGTGTGGCTGAGGGTAATCTAGTCGGCCCTCTACTAGAGTGTTACAACATTAAAGAATTTACCAACATCCCAGAACTGGTCTTTATAGCCTTGCAAGTTCAGAAGCCTGATTGTAATAGTAAGCAGAGTAGAACCATCTCCCAGGGGGCAGTCTTGCATCCATTAAGTTCACAGAAACTGATGGTTATATAAGCCAGAATACAATAGGTTGATTTACAATGAAAAATGTAGTTATCAAAAGAACTGGGAATCTCTAGGTGGCAGATCACTAAATTCTGTCCCCATAGGTAAGTCATTTGCTGGGTGAGTATAGAATCACACCAGGGAAGCACATTGCTCTTAAGAAGCATTTCTTAGCTGAGGCAGCCTGAGGTATTTTCACCCACTGTAGGGATGACATGGACAAGGAAATACTAATGCTCAGGTCAGTCTGACTGGGGCAGGACTTAGAAAGGCAATGTTAATGCTTGTCTCTGTGACTGCCCCATTTGGGCTGTCATGGCTAATTAAACCCTTTGGTTCATAATCTCTCTTCAAAGAAGACACAGAATGGTTGATAAGACTGATCAGACATCCATTTATTAAATTACGATCACATCTGCCTTCTTGAGATTTCTCTTGTATGCCTGGATCAGAGTTTGGTTTGTTTTTTGATCATGTTTGTAGATAAACTCTAGGCTTACCACCATGGAGAGCTAATTTTAAGGTTGTATTAGTCAGCTTAGGCTAGCTAGGTTATAGGGCAGTAACAACCAACAAATTTCAGTGCTTACAATAAAAAATGTTTATTTCTGACTCACCTTACATTACATATTATGTGTATCAGCTGTGGCTCTGCATATCTTCATTCTGGGACCAACGCTGGAGAAGCATTTTTATTTGGGACATGCTGCTCTTATGGCAGATGAAAAATATGGTGGAATCATTAGACGGCCCATACATTTCTGCTCAGAAGTGGCTCATGCCATTTCTACTCACATTTCATTGACTAAAACAATGCCAAGCTTCATGATACTAGAGTGAGAATTATAATCTCCTAAGGACAGACTAGACAGGCAGGGTTTTAGAAAGGCAGGGGCAGGAAATATTGATAATAGTCTACAAGGACTAATATTCAGGCTGTGTATACTAGTATGGCTGGCACATTATAATATTAACTATTAAAATACTGAAAATAGTTTCATACTAGCTAATAAACACCTGCTATCCCAAGCCTCCTGACAACTTCCCTCCCCCGGGAGCCCTTGGGACCTACTCTTCACATGTTAGCAACTAAAGGGTTAATACCTAGCACAGAAAGATATCTCTACAACTTTATGGACTTGGAATGTGCTAGATAAATGCTTGACCACTACTTGTTAAATATGTTTGTAATCACCTTTGGCTGATTTTATCTTTGTAAATTCTTATCAGTTTAATTCTGAGGGCAACCTGATTTCCAAGCTCTTAGAGGGAAACTGACTGCAGCCCCTATGTGCCGTTGATAATCATAACAGTAAAATTTAATAATACTAATTCGTGCTGATTCCTACACATTTTTACATCTTTCGTAACAAAATATATGCAATAATTAACTCAGTATTTAGAGACTCACTTAGCTTTTCCCATCAGCTAGCTCATCTTTCTACTAACTTAACACACTATTTATTTTGAGTCTGTTTTGACTTTTTTATGCCATTTCTCATGTATGAAAATGTCATCATTAACACTAACTTCCTTGACACTTCTGCAATTTCCAAAGCATTCTCCTTTACACTACTTTATTCAATCTCCCCAACACTCCCAGGAGATAGGAATTAGATCATTTTACAGGTGAAGAAATTGAGACTCAGCGAAGTCAGGTGTCATAGCTAGTTAGGTTTTGTTCATTCATTCATCAAATATTTATTGAGTGCCCGAAGTGAGATTTATTCAGGTTGGATTTGGAAACGGTTTTCCTGAATTCATGTCGAGGGCTATTCCAGTATTCTTAACACCTTTATCATCACAGTCATACACTCAAAGGAAAGAAATAATAATAGTGTTTATTATATCGTTGAAGACTCCTGCAACCCAAGTCTCAAAAAGTCTCCAGGGTCATTTAAAAAATTACAGGTAACCAGCAGCAAGAGCAGTTTCATTTTCTCTCAGTGCTTACACCTAACCTATCGGCTCAAAGAAGATAATTCATCCACAGGTTTTGGAACTACTCATATTGAATTCTGACACTTGTGGGAGTTTGACCAAGTTATTTAATCCTTTTGAGCATCAGCTTTCTCCGCAAAACAGAAATACTACTGCCTCCCGACCAACTGGTTGTAGAGATTAAATAGATAATGTAATACTTATGGGGTTTTCAATTGTCCTGATGGAAGTTTTAAACTGCATTCAAAGGAGAAAAGCAGTGTCTATGTCGACGTAAGGTTACACGCTATTAATTCGTAGAAGGTGCTGTTCTTTACCCTGAAGTATATCATTTTACAGTTTTGGTGTTAAATCCCCCTTAATGGTACTGGTAGCTATTTTCTCTAGCGGCGCCAATAACCTGGCATCCCCATGTCGTCCTTCGTCCGACTGCTCTCTTTCGTCCCAAATTAAAAAACAAAACAAAAACCCAAAACCCAAAAGACGTATTTAGCATTCAAGTGTGCGCACCACATCAAAGGCCCAAAGCCTAGAACGCCCCGTGGAGGTCACCAGGCAACGCCTCCGGATCCCCTAGAAAGGGGTGGGGTCAGAAGGCTCTCTGATCTCATTCCACCTCTCCAGGTCGTCGCCCTTCCTAATTCTCGCGAGACTTCAAACAACTCAGCTTCTGCGCATTACAAGACACAAGGAGTCAAGGCGCCAAGAGAGGGGGAGGGGAAGGGGGGGAGACGGTGCAAACGGCGTGGCCGCCATCTTGTTTGTGCCCCCACTTCGCGCGCGCTCCGTTCTCCGTGACGCACGCTTCCCCCTCCCCTCCGCCGTGCCCAGGCCTCTGCACTGCCCGACTCCGCAGGAGCGTGGGGGCGGCTCCTGCTCTTCCTTGGACTCCTGAGCAGAGGCGTGTGAGTGTGCGGGAGCGTCTGTGGGAGGGAGGGTGAGAGGCGAGCGGCAGCGGGGGGGGGAGGGGCAGCGCTTCCCGCCTTCGGCGGAGACCTCACTTCCCTCTCGCGGCCGCCGCTGTAGTTCGGTCCGGCCTGCCCGCCGCCATGTTGTGTTCTCGCCCGGCCCGCCGCTGTCGCCGCCGTCGCGCTCCTGGGGTCCGTGCGCCTAGTCGGCCCGGCCCGCGGGCTTTCTCCCATTGGCGGAAGGCGACTGCGGGGGGGCTCGCTCGTGATTGGTCGGTGGTGGGGAGGCCGCGGACCTGGCACCTTATTGGTCGCGCTGGCTCCGGCCTTGGGGGTGATGAAGGAATCCGAGGCTGCAGGGATGCGCGCGTCTTGGGCTTGGGCAGCAGGGTGGTGACCCCCTTCGGTGCAGGCATAGGGTGGAGGCTGGGGGCGAGCTTAGAGACCTTAAGGAGGAAGACAGGGCTATGGTCTGGCAGGTACTTCGAGGATAGCCTGCGCACGGCCCGGAGTGGGTGGCACTCCCAATCCAGATGTACTCTCGTGGCCTAGTGTAAGGGCGTATAAGCTCCAAGGGTTCCAGGCTTGGAAACCCTGAAACCTGAGTTAGGGGCTGAGAGGGTCTTCGAGAGCCAAGAGAGCTAGACTTGGAGGGACGTTTTGTTTTGTTGCCTTTTATCCGGCATAGTTAACATACATATGGTGTTACTTTAGTTTCAGGTGTATAATGTAGTGACTGTATTCCTTAATCCCCATCACATATTTCAGCCATCCCCTGACCTGCCGCCTCTCTGATAACCTGTCAGTTTGTTTTCTTTATTTTTTTTTTAGATTTTATTTATTTATTTGACAGACAGAGATTACAAGTAGGCAGAGAGGCAGGTAGAGAGGGTGAGGAAGCAGTCTCCTCGCCGAGCAGAGAGCCCCATGCGGGGCTCGATCCCATGACCCAGAGATCATGACCTGAGCCGAAGGCAGAGGCTTAACCCACTGAGCCACCCAGGTGCCCCCGTCAGTTTGTTTTCTATGGTTAAGGTAGACTGGAGTTTAATACAGTTTGTCAGTGACCTCGATGGCCACGGATGCCAGATCTGAGGGGCATGGTATAGAAGGAAGGGGCATCTGGACGTTAGGGATCTATTTAAGCTATAGGATCAGATCGGGATTTTGCTGGAGAATGCCAGCTTTGAAACCGAGGTTTCAATTACCAGATCTGATAGGTGTTATCTGGAGAAAACAGAACCAGCCTGAGAGATGGACCCTTATTGGGCCAGTGTGCCAGGTGTTAAAGAGTGCCAAGCCTAAAAGGCACAGCATTAAGTAGTGACAGATCTGTAGGAATGAGGAAGTGTGAAACATTTCCCCATCTGAAATGGGGAACACTTTCAGACTTGGAAATTATAGTAAGGGAGCAATTATAGACTATTGGGTCACAGAACTATGCAGTTAGTTTTGAGACATTGTATATGAAGTTTTTCTGCATTAGGAAGGATACATGTGAGGGCTGAGTTTGTAAAGCTACATTTTCTAGGAGATATTAGATGCTTGGCATTTATTTGTTGAATAGATATTGTTAGGTTCCTCTTTAGTGAAAGACAGCTTAACAGAGATCCTGGACCTGGCTTATTTGTTTTCTTTTATATATGTCTAAAAAGTACACCCAGCCTCATATGCACTTTTTTTTTTTTTTAATAAGCAGCTTGGAAGGAGAATAAACTAGTGCATAGTTTCTTGCATCTTGTCATGAGTTACAGAGCTTACCAACACTTTCTGGTTTGTATTTCAAAACTTGTTTTAGTCAAGACTTGTTAGAGTCAGCTTGGGGGTATTATCACTTTCCATTTATTGTAATGAATTGTTCTACATTTGCTCTTCCCAAGGTTTGGGGTTCATGGAAACATATTTGTGTTAAACTTCTGTGCTTCTTAATTTGTTTTTCCTTGTATATGTTAGGTGGTCCTTTCTAGCTTTAGATAGGTGTTATACATCTATATTCATACCAATTTCAAGAAACTTCTCTGGGGGGCACCTGAGTGGCTCAGTGAGTTAAAGCCTCTGCCTTCAGCTCAGGTCATGATCCCAGGGTCCTGGGATCGAGCCCCACATCATCGGGCTCTTTGCTTGGCCAGGAGCCTGCTTCCCCCTCTCTCTACCTGCTTCTCTGCCTACTTGTGATCTTTGCCTGTCAAATAAACAAATAAAAATCTTAAAACAAAACAAACTTCTCTGGTTTTCAAATTTGGTCAGTTTTATGTGAATGCAACAAAATTTTCAAGAGAGAAAGTGAAAGTAGTAGAGGAAGGGAGCTGACATTTTGGGGTACACTTACCACCCCATTCCTGTTAGGTAGACTTTGTCATTCCCATGTTGGAGATCAGAAAATTGAGGATCACAGAGGTTATGTAGCTTGTCCAGTGTTGAACTGGGGTTCGAATCAAAGTTGTCTGATGCCGAAGCCTGTAGTTTTAACTGCTATGTCATGCTATCAGTATAAACCTGACTAGTCAAACTTCCAGATAGTGTTAATATTTCGAAGTGGGTCATCTTTCTTTGATTGCTGGGTGTTAGGAGTGTATTGAGTGGGGAAAATATAATTAACAAGAATTTGTTGTACTGTTTCAAAGATTCAGACCACAGAATAGGAACTATATAAAATATAGGTTCTTCAACTAGGTATTTAAATAATATCTGTTTATTTCTATTGTATAGAGAAAGATTTACAAAGTAAACTGTTGGGGTTTTTCTGAAGCCAGGTAGATAATAGGGAAAAATATGTACAGAAAGTTTAAGAATCTCATTCTTTAAAATCAAACTTAAGAAAATTGATGACATAGTCTCTCTGTATATGGAAATGCCAAGGAGTGAGGAACTACCAAGTGTACAAAGAACTCATTTGGGAGCTTTTTCAGATATCACTACTTCTTTAAGATGTTTGTCTCCAAACACTGGGACCTGTCCGGAAGATTGGTGCCTTCTTCAAAACGTGGGATAGTTAATCTAGTATATGCTTATCCTAAATTACATGTAAAATTAAAACTGGATGCAAAAAATTATTTGCAGTTCTAGTATTTGCATGGAAATCTTTAAATAACTTAGGTTGCAAGAGGAGACTAGGGAACTAGAAGTCTGAGTTGCTTTGTGATTTGATAAAATTAGGTGAGGGTCTCCTCCCTTTTATTTGCAATGTGGAGTTGCAAATTCCACATTGCAGTGTGGAAGATAAGAGTCAAAAGAACAAGGGGGAATAGGGCTTGCCATGCATTTTGTACATGGCTCATCTAACTTTGTTTGACTCAATCATTAAGTTAGCCGAATATGGAGAATATTATATCCATAACTTAGTTTTGTTTTTTTTTTTTTGCAAACTAGACAAGTTTGCAAAAACAAGCATGCACATAATTGTTTTTTATTCAGCAAACATTTCTTAACTATCTGTTCTTCAACACCACCGAGATCATCTTCATTCCCATTAGCTCCTTACATCCATGGCCAGTTCTGGGCCTTTTATCACCAGGAATTAACCCCCCTAGAAATCTTGAACTCCTAGGAGGTCTGAGTAGGTCTGAGTTTATGTTTAACATTGTAACTTGAGAACATCAACTTTGCCTTCTAGGTAGACTCATACTAATGTTTAATACTTAACAGACTGTGTCCATGTTTTGTTATCTAAATCCTTATAACAATTCTGTTATCTCACTTACATGTATATATTTTCCATTTGATCATAATTGATTCATTGTACTAGGAAAGATGCAGAGTTTCTTATCCCCACTTACAGAGAAGTGGAGGCAAAGTGAATTGAGGAGCCGGTGCTAGTTGTCTTTTTGAGGCAATTTTGAAATTCACATCTCTTAGTTCAGAGGTAATGAACCACTAAAAATCTATGAATCAAACTCAGGAATGATATTATAGTAAATACTTTTTATTGAGTGATTACATTGTACCAGCTAGGGTATAAATGTATTATGCATATTATTCACACATGCTGTGTGGTAGATCCTATTACCACCTGCATTTTTAGGTGTGAAGAAACTGAGAAGTTAAGTAATTTGCTCAAGGTCACCTAAGGTGACAGAGCCCAGTTTCAAACATCAGTCTATAACTCCATTACAGCCTGAATTCTTACACAATTTGTGGAATCCTTAATCTTAAATACTGGGTTTGTTCGTTCTTTCATTCGTTTGTTCTTTTTTGAGAGAGAGTACAAATGCATGAAGGGGGAGGGGAAAGGGAGATAATTTTTTTTTTTTTTTAAGATTTTATTTAGAGGGCGCCTGGGTGGCTCAGTGGGTTAAAGCCTCTGCCTTCCGCTCAGGTCATGATCCCAGGGTCCTGGGATCGAGCCCCACATCGGGCTCTCTGCTCTGTGGAGAGCCTGCTTCTTCCTCTCTCTCTGCCTCCCTCTCTGCCTACCTCTCTGCCTACTTGTGATCTCTGTCTGTCAAATAAGTAAATAAAATCTTAAAAAAAAAAAAAAAAAGAAATGCCTTCTCTTTTAAAAAAAAAAAAAGACTTTATTTAGAGAGAGAGCATAAAAGTGGGGGTGGTGGGGCAGAGGGAAAAGGAGAGCAAGACTCTCAAGCAGACTCCAGGCTGAGTGTGGAGCTGACATGAGGCTCAGTTCCATCACCCTGAGACCACGATCTGAGCCAACATCTAGAGTCAGACACTCAGAGAGATGAATCTTAGAAAGGTGCCCCATGCTTAGCATGGAGCCCAATAAAGGGCTTGATCTGACCACCCTGAGATCATGGCCTGAGCTTAAATCAAGAGTTGGATACTTAACTGACTGAGCCACCTAGGTACCCCAAACACTGTGTTCTCTGGACACCATAAAACATTAGGAGAGGCGCGCCTGGGTGGCTCAGTAGTTAAGTGTATGCCTTCTGCTCAGGTCATGATCCCAGGGTCCTGGGATTGAGCCCTGCGAAGGGCTCCCTGCTCCATGGGAAGCCTATTCTCCCTCTCCCACACCCTCTGCTTGTGTCCCGTCTCCCGCTGTGTCTCTCTCTTTTCAAAAGAAAAGAAAAATACTTGCATCTTGGATCAGGAAATGGCTTTTTTGATTTCTTTCAGGCAAGTGCTTTGTACTGAGGCCCTAAAGAGTGTGATGACCTTGACAAGGTCATTGGGCTCTGCAAGGGGAGAGTCAGGTCTAATCCAGATTACTGGATACCTAGTCCTGTGCTCATTCCACTGGGCAGCATTGCCTCTTCTATGGAAACATTGGCTTGATGATGGTGATGACTCTAAGGCATCTTTGTTTTGACAAGTTTGCCTTATTCATAGGAGGGAGAATGGCAGAGGACATTATTAAGGTCACAGATGACCTTCTTGAGGTTCATTCCAGCCTCAGGCATACAACCTAGGAGGAACATTCCTTAGCCAGCAAGTTGTTCTTTTCCATTCAGTTTCTTGTGCTCAAAGCAGACTGTGAGTTATCTGATGTATTCCAGGCTCTCTTTTCATTTTGTTTATTCAGTTTTTCATGCATGTGCTGTGACTAGTTAGGAAGACTACAAGGTCATTTTAGTATTTTCCCAGAGACCGAAAGCACCTAACATAATTTAAGTAGATTAATTGTTGGAGGAAATGGATTTAAAATACTTTGGCCAGAAAGTGCTGATGGGAGGGGGTAGTGTAGTTCCTGACGCTGGAGTCAGACCTGGGAAAGAATTCTTCTGCAATGCGGTTACCCTCTGTTTGAGCTGGGGTCAGTTTCTTAACTGGTCTGAGCCTTAGTTTCTTCCTGTGTAAAGTAGTGGTAGTGACACCTATCTTACAGAGTAGTTATGAAAAATGAATACAGTAGCATATGGTAGGTGCCTGTCACCAAGCAGACCTTAGTGAGAGGACACATCATCTTCTTTTTAAAACAGCATAAAATCTGTCCTTTCAGCCTCTTAGAGCTTCCCTAATGAGGAGCCTTTTGTAATTTCCTACTCTTTTATGTATGATAAGATTTCTGCATGAGGGAGCAACCACTTGGCATGAAAGAAATAACCTAATTTAGTTATGTTGTTGTGGCGTAGGAGCTGATTTACAGAGGATCTATATTACTACTGGTCTATGTTTATGAATGTATGAAGTAGTAGGATTATTTATTTCAGGGTTAGGTTGTCTCCTGATTGCTCTGTTAATCCTCAGGTGCTGAGTGGTAGTGATTTTGATGAGGTGAGAACTTTTCTGTATTTGCCAAATAGCAATCATTTATTGAAATCAGAACAACCAGTTTTATCCTTCAATCCAGAAAGAGATTTGCATTATAGTCATTAAAAAATTTTCTGATTGTAGAAATTGTCAGTTGAAGTAAGACTGTCAGTTTGGTTTCTAGTCACCTGGGTAACATTTTCTTTGAAGTAAGCAGAAGACAATGTTGTGAGATGGTTCAGGAAAAAAATTTCTTTGCCTGCAGAAATTTTTGCCACGTTGCAAAATTTTTTGCGCCCTTCCCACACTTCTCCATGTTTTAGCAGTGATGTACCTGATAACAGTGAGGCAACCTCTGTGCTCATTTTCAGCATGGAAGTTGTATTGCCTATTTTGGTTCAAGTCCTTATTTGTTTGGGGCTGTCAAACTGGCTTAGTCGGTGGAGTGTGTGACTCTTGATCTCGGGATTGTGGGTTTGAGCCCCACATTGAGTGTGGAGACTGCTTCAAAAGAAAAATCTTAAAAAAAAAGTCTTACTTGTCTGCAGACAGGTTACTTCTAAATTCAGTGTACTTTTATATAATGAGACCTTTCTAATGGATAAACTTCAGGTGCAGTTCAGAGAGGGACTAGGCTAACCTTTGTATTTGAATGTTTCCATTAGAATAGGTTTAACTCAAAGGTTCAAATCTTCATGTCCAAGATATATAAAGTGTCTTGTTTAGATGAATACTCTCCATTTAAAATCAACAGTATATTGTTAGATCAGATTCAAAAATTAATCTTAGGGGCACCTGGGTGGCTCAGTTGTTAAGCGTTTGCCTTGGGCTCAGGTCATGATCCCAGGGTCCTGGGATCCAGCCCCACATCGGGCTCCCTGCTCAGCGGGAAGCCTGCTTCTCCTTCTCTCACTCCTCCTGCTTGTGTTCCCTCTCTGTGTCTCTCTCTGTCAAATAAATAAAATCTTAAAAAAGCAAAAAGAATTAATCTTAAATACATTCATGGGAATGAGCTATAAACAGTGACCTTGAGCAGTGCTTCAATAAATGCTCAGTGACTCATAGGAAATGATATTGGAGTATAGAATAGTTTATGTGATGTCATTGGCTTAAATCTATTAGAGTTAGAGCAGTCCGACCCATTACCTGCAGTTTTGCTTTCTGTGGTTTCAGTTAGTGTGGTCATCTCTGGTCCAGAAGCAGATGATTTGATCCTTCTGATTATTGTCAAAAGATCGGTAGTAGCTTAACGCCACATGACAATGCCGGTCATTCCCCTCACTTCATCTAATCACACCGGCCTTTTATCATCTCGCATCATCACAAGAAGGGTGAGTGCAGAACAGTAAGAGGTTTTGAGAGAGACCACATTCACATAAGAGTATGTTATTATAATTTTTCTATTTTGTTATTAGTTATTGATCTCTTTACTGTGCCTAATTTATAAATTAAACTTTCATCACGGATATGTAGTATAGGGAGAAACATAATGTATATAGGGTTCTGTACTACCTGCAGTTTCAGGCATCCACTGGGTAGGTGGGGGGTCGTGGACTGTATCGCCTCTAGATAAGGGGAGACTACTGTACTGAAGGTTTTCACAATTTCTGTTATTGTTACCCCTGCCCTCAGAAGCTGCACATTGTCTAGGGATCTATATGAAGTAAGATTCTTTGCCCAGCGTTAAGAAAACATACCCCTCACTAGTGGCATGATCGTTCATATAAAAGAGGAAAGTGAACTACGTGCAGTCTGAGCAGTTGAACATCTTTGTCATTCTGAACTGTCTTAAAAATTTTTACTGTACCCCGAAGGGTAAGTAGCTTAGAATTTGCTCATTATCATCAGACAAAGTTGTGGCCTTTTAAAAAAGCAAAGCACACTTGGTTGGCGATAATTTGGGAGCCAGAGGATTACTATTTATGGTGATATTTAATGTCATTTTCAGTAGGACTAAATTAAAAGAGAAATGCCGTAATGTGTGTAAAACTCCAGCCATTTTGGAAGGTGGTCAGAATAGAGTTGCCTATAATCTTTTCATTCCACTAAAATCTGTAAGGCACTTTAGAGCAGCATTTCCTAAGCTGTTTCATTGAACATGAGTTCTTTTTTTTTTTTAAGATTTTATTTATTTATTTGACAGACAGAGATTAAAAGGCAGAGCAGCAGGCAGAGAGAGAGGAAGGGAAGCAGGCTCCCTGCTGACCAGGACCCCGAGATCATGACCTGAGCTGAAGGCAGAGGCTTAACCCACTGAGCCACCCAGGCGCCCTGAACATGAGTTCTTATACGATGTAATAAATGTTCTCTGGAGTTGGAAAAAGGATCCTTGACAGTAAAGTGAAATGTATTTCTATACTGCAGAATTAGTATTCAGAGCCTGCTTGTTGATGTGCTTTATGACCGTTCAAGAGAGAGGATGCATAATGCGGTGTTTCTTGAACTTACTTGGCCATGAAACCCTGTTTGTGAGAACATCTAATAAGCATTTCATATTATGACTAGTAGGTAGTGGGGCCCAGTTGAAGAGTTCTGGTGTAGAGAGTTTATGAATAAAAGATGAATCTTTTTGTATAAGGCAGCTTGGCCAATAGTGGGAAAGGATTTGTCTGGGAACGTACAACATATGTCTCCAAAGTCACATGGACTCTTCGGGATGAATGTGATTTCAAAAGGTCATCTAACCCAGTTGCCAATATCAACGATAATACTAGCAGCTACCATTTTTTTAGAGCACTTGTTGTTTATCAGTCAGTGTTGTTATTCTACAGGCATTATTAACCACTGGTCTTAATGATTTTTTATTTTCTTAATATTTCCCATTTATCTGTTCAACATCTGCACTACCACATTTTCCAGTAACTAGATGACACAGGGTCTTTTTTTCCTCTGCTGTCTGTGTGGAGTTGTCATGCTCCCCCCTTGTCTGTTTCTCCATACTGTACCTGAAATGATCTTTTAAAAGGGTAATTCTGATTGTGCCAGTCCCATGCCTAAAGCTCTTCAGTGGCTCACTGTTGTCCTCAGAATAAAGTTCTAGTATCTTAGTCTTGTCCAGCCCTGTTCACTTTTCTAGGTTAACTTCTAGCCTCTTGTCTCTGGGCTGCTGCCATATCAAACTGTAGCCATTCCAAGAATGTAATGCTTTCTGTCAGCTCCAGGACTTTGCACATGCAGTTTGTTTGTCTGTCTCAGTAGGTTCCTATTCTTCTTAAAAATTTAAATCTCCCAAGAAGCCGTCTCTGACCAGCCTGAAATTTAGCTGGGCCCTGGGTTAGGGGTTCTGCTTAGGTCTTATACTATGCCTGTGGGAACTCTTAACACACAGCACTGTGATTGCCTATTTTAATATTCTTCTCTGTTATAATAGACTTTAGTATCCTCGAGGACAGGCCTATGTATTGTTTAGGATCCCCAGATCTTAGCACAATACTTAGGTGTAAGTATTTACTGAGTGAATGAAAATAACCCTAATCTTACAGCCTTGCAAGATGGTTTATAGTTTAGGAGATTGGCCTCAGTGGGGTTAAGTAACTAGTTTGAGGTTACTCAGCTAAAATGAGGTGATGAGGGATTAGAATTAGAATCTAAATCTGTCTAGCTGCAAAGACTGGGCTTTTTTCCCTCTGCTTCTCCACATGGCTGCTCTTTTTCATCTTGTCTTTACATATTCCTGTCAAGTGTTCAAACAGCCTGTGCCAACAACCCCATCCATAGCTTCTGAGGCAGCTTGTGCCATCTTTGGACAGCTCTGAGAGAAGAGAATAGTTTTTTGGAATAGCTTTCCATCCATTGGTTCTAATTTATGCTTTGGAGAATACAATTTATTTTTTAAAAACAAATAATTCAGAATTTTTGATCCACTTACCCTCTCATTTCTTGGTTTACTTCATTAACTTATTGAGCAGCCATTTACTGGGTACCAGCAAACACTGTGTTCCTTATTCTAATGATACTGTCGTTGCTCAAAACAAACAGAATGTTTCTGGGACTTCTTTAGAGATTATCTTTAGAACTTCTGTCAGATTCTTTTGAAAATTTGTTGACACAAAGTTTTAAACTTTGAAGGTGGATTTGGTTTGGGAAATAACTAATAGTTGTTCACGACCAAGTGAGGTGAAAGATACGGGTCAGAAGCAACAATCTGGCAGTCCTTAATTTTCTGCTTATAATTAAAAAAAAATTCAAACCAAAATTGAAAATGGAAAGTATTAACATTAGAAAAATCTGGCTTTCATTGTTTTTTTGTTTTGTTTTGTTTTTGTTTTGTTTTTTTATTAACCTATAATCTATTATTTGCTTAAGGGTACAGGTCTGTGAATCATCAGTCTTACACAAATCACAGCATTTATCGTAGCACATACCCTCCCCAGTGTCCATAACCTTAACCACCCTATCCCTCCCCATCGACCCTGTTTTTTTTTTTTAAACCAGACAAAAATGTTAATATTTATGAAGCCATTGCAGTGGTTCTGGAAGGGATTGAGGGTACAAGGAATGGTTATAATGGATGTTCTCTGTGATACTATTTACAGTATTTTATTTTTATTTATTTATTTTTTAAAAAGATTTTATTTATTTATTTGGCAGACAGAGATCACAAGTAGGCAGAGAGGCAGGCAGAGAGAGAAGGGGAAGCAGGCTCCCCGCTGAGCAGAGAGCCCGATGTGGGGCTTGATCCCAGAACCCTGAGACCTGAGCCAAAGGCAGAGGCTTTAACCCACTGAGCCACCCAGGCACCCCTATTTACAGTATTTTGAAATTGAAGACACTGAAGGATTAATATCTAAAATATAGGAAGACCTTATACATTTCAGCAGCCCCACCAAAAAATCCAGTGAAAAAATAGGCAGAGGACCCAAAAAGACCTAAAAATACATATTTCCAAAGATGACATACAGATGGCCAACAGACATATGAAAAGGTGCTCAATATCAGTAATCGTCAGGAAAATGCAAACCTGAACCACAATGATAACCACAATGAACCTTACACCTGTCAGAAAGGCTAAAATTAAAAAGACAAGAAATAAGTGTTGCCATGGATGTGGGGAAAAAGGAACCTTTTTGTGCTATCGGTGGGAATGTAAATTGGTACAGCCACTGTGGAAAACAGTATGGTGATTCCTCAAAAAATTAAAAATAGAAATCTCATATGATCCAGTAATTCCATTACTGGGTATCTATCCAAAGAAAATGAAAACACTAATTCAAAAGGATGTGTGTGCCCCTATGTTCATTGTAGGCTTGGCATTATTTACAGTAGCCAAGATGTGAAAGCAACCTAATGTCCATTAATAGACGAGTGTTAGGAAGATGTGGTGTACACACACACACATACACACACAGTGGAATATTATATAGTCATATGAAAGAATGAGATTATGCCATTTGTGATAACATGGATGGACCTAGACGATATTACGCTAGATGAAATAAGTCAGACTGAGAAAGACAGATACTATATGATTTTACTCGTATATGGAATCTAAAAAACAAAACAAATGAACAACAGAAAAGCATAATCAGACCTATAAATACAGGGAACATACTAATGGTTGCCAGGGAAGGCATGGAATGACTGAAATGGAAGGGGAGATACAGGCTTTCAGTTAGAGAAAAAATAAACCACAGGAATGAAAGGCACAGTATCGGGAGTATAGTCAATGACACTGTAATAGTGTTGTATGGTGACAGATGGCAGCTACACTTGTAAGCATAACATAACATAGAGAAGGTGAATCACTGTGTTATAAACCTGAAACTGGTGTAACATTGTATCAGCTATATTAAAAATTTTCAAAAAAAAAATTGAAAACACTGAAGTTATTAATATAAAACTCATTAAAAATTATGGTACATCCATTTAATGGCATATAACCCAACTATAAATGATATATATTTGATATGGAAGGTTGACATTTTTTAAGTGAAGAAGATTACAAAGCAGTTTGTGGAGTATTATCTAATATTGGGAGATTCACATCCTTGTTTCTCATTTATATAAGCAAAATACAGTGTTTGATTCTGAGTAGTTGCATTAAAGGTATTCTTTAAAAAAAAAAAACCCCATTCCCTTAGCCTATCACATCAGTACAAAACTGCTATATACATCTCTCATCAGCTTAGTATATAAGAAGTCACACAATGTATTTAATATCCAAATGAATATGACTTTGTGTTCATATCACAACAGGTGAAAAGTTCATTTTTCTTTAGAAGTTCTCTGATATTTCTTGGGGCTTCCAGGTTCACTTACTTCACTGAGTCCAAAGGAATCAGTTAGGGGTACCATCAGTGAAGTGTTTGTTCAGGGCACTGAAGAGTCCGGTATCTTTGCTGCTAGTTATGCTTCTGATGTGATACAGTATAACCTCCAAGATTAGGTTATCTGGGGGACTGTCCTTGGTAAGAATTGTCATGGTGGTTACAGCCAACTTCTGCCATAACTCTGGTCCTTCAGTCGTTCCTCAGGATGCCGATCCAAGAGCTGTTCTAGCATCAACTTTTTGTGTTCGGGATCTAGCTTTTGCTTCTTTTATTGATTCTGAAACTCTTGCTGCAGTGGACTAATCTTCCTCCATGTCCTTTGTCAGTTGGAGCTGAGCAGTGGCTGCCCCTTTAGGTGGGACATGCACTCTCCAGTTTCCCTCAGTCCCCACTACTCCTTGTTATTTTGTTGACACTATGGCTAAGGTCGCGTTTGATGTATACCTCTTTACTGAGCAATGGCGATATATGTGGATATAAATAAAACACAGACATCTTCAGGAAGCCCTCCTCTGGTAATAGAGACATGTTTGAAAATAATTATAATGTGTGATACGTGCTATAGTCAAATATATATTTAGATATTAATTGAGTACCTACCCCATGCTAGGTATTAATGTTGAATACTTTACCCTGTCATTTAAGTTTCAACATTCCTTTGGGTTGGTGTTATTTTTTCCATTTTATACATGAAGAAGTGAGCTCAGAGATGGTTAAGTAACTTGGCCAGGGTCATAGAATTTTCTGACCAAGAGCATCAGGTCCCACCGTAACTACTTTGAGGGCATTTAAGCTTGAACCACTTAATCAGAGGCCTTCGTTTTGCCTCATAGTGATCTGGGTGTTTTTTTAGGGCAAGATGATGCAGTTGTCTGGTTTGGAGGGCTACTGAGATCCAGGACCAGGGAAGAACGTGAGTTGGAATCCCAGAGATCCCATGAGGCTCTTACTCCGCAGTCACAACAGGTTAGAGAGGAGAAAGCAGTAGTAAGTTGAATGGGTCAGGCTGCCAGATGGAAATTCTAGGATAAATTCAGTTCTCTTCTCACTAGCTTTAATTATAGTAGGGTAGCTGTTGATGAGAAATAGGTTGATGAGAAATTACAGGGTGCCTGGGTGGTGCAGTTGGTTAAGTGTCTGATTTTTAGTTTCAGCTTAGGTCGTGACCTCAGTGTTGTGAGATAAAAGTTCCAGGTAGGGCTCTGCACTCAGCGCAGAGTCTGCTTAAGTTTCTCTCTCCCTCTTACCCTTCCCCATGCTCTCTCCCTCTCTCTCTCTCAAATAAATAAATCTTTAAAAAAGAAAAAGAAATAGGGGTTGCAGTGTTTTTCTTGCAAACTTTCCAAGAACTAATAAAAACTACGCCAAAGCCCTGCACAGAGTATTAAGGGACATGTTTGGTTTAATTGGGTACATCAAACACAGAGTAGGGCTGGGCATTTGGGACAAGAACCAAATTTCAGCCTGGACTGGTGGTGAAAGGCAAGGGAAGATTTTTTGGAGCAGCTGATAGTCCTCCCACACTGCCCTTTATGGCTCAGGAGTTGCTTTCTACAGGGTTGCAGGGTATGCTGGAGAGACAGAAGAGAGATAGTCCCTTCTAGTAGTTTTGGGACCTTAAGGAGAGGGTGCTATTCTCACATTCTTA
>RCUC01133475.1:0-42643 GCA_003697995.1 Taxidea taxus jeffersonii | reverse complement strand
TTGTGTTACTTTATAGCTACAACTGAATAGTTCCTGCCCTCAGTTTTAATAATCTTAGAATGTTTTTACTTTGAGGAAAGTGATTTATGCATCCCTTATGATTTTTCTGTCTTCCTGCAAGGAGGGCTGTTTTGGAGGTTGATAACCTGAGAACTTCACTTTAAGCTGTATGCTAGGCTGGCTCTCCTCTAGCTCTTGGAGGTTTCCATCAAGCCAAAAAGTTTCCTCTTGGCTAGGGTTGTCAGACAGCTGCAGAGGCCAAAAGCAGGCGGCCCTACCATAGGCCATGTTGGCATACTGATTATTTAAAATAAAAGTTACTTAAGGGGTGCCTGGATGGCTCAGTTGGTTAAGTATCTGCCTTTGGCACAGGTCTTTATCTAAACCATGGGATCAAGCCCTGTTTCTGCCTCTCTCTCTCTGCCCCTCTGCCTGCTTGTGCTCTCAAATAAAGTCTTTAAAATAACTTACTTAAGAGACAGGCTGTGCAAGGACATTCAGACCTTCCTCTGCCCCCTGAAAGCAGGAAATAAGTCTTCCATGGGAAAGGGACCCTCCCTGCACCAGGAGGTACAAGAGACATCCTTATCACCCAAAGATGGGAAATTTACAGCCAAGAAGGCTGTATAAACAACTCTTGTTACTTTTTACTAATTGACTACCACAGCCCAAATTCTGTTCAGAATTCCTCACTAACTGAACCTCCTAAAGTTAAGTTTTCTTTGTCCTGTCAGTTCCTCACAAATTTGTGTCTGTCTAAAAGTATAAATACTGCCTGCCTTGGTCACTTCTT
Organism: Taxidea taxus jeffersonii; assembly: GCA_003697995.1. NCBI lineage: Eukaryota > Metazoa > Chordata > Mammalia > Carnivora > Mustelidae > Taxidea > Taxidea taxus. The sequence continues at coordinate 41,850 of RCUC01133475.1, read as the reverse complement.
GAGGTCTCAATTTCATTATGGGGCTTCCATGCACACGTAATAATACTTTGGTGTTTTTCTCCTATTAATCTGTCCCATGTAAATTTAATTCTTAGCCCAGCTGGAAGACCTTGGGAGTTGAGGAAGACGTTTTCCTTCCCTTTAGAGCCAATGTAAATGTAGCAAACGCAAATGTAAAATTTACCACTTTTTGAAAAAAAACAGAATATCTTCAGGAACTACAGTTAAATAAACCAGAAGTTCTTAGAGACTTGACACCAAAAGTCCACTCCTTAAAAGGAAAAAAATTGGATAAACAGGATTGCTTCAAAATTAAAAAGTTTTGCTCTGGGAAAGACTCTGGTTAAGAGGATGAACAGCCAAGTTGCAGACCAGGATAAGATATTTGCAAACCACATATCCGACAAGGGACTTGTCTCTAGAAAAAAAAAGAATTCTGAAAACTCAGCAGTGAAGATGATGGAGCCCAAGTTTGGTTTCAATACTATTTTCCAGTAACAGGAACCAGGGTTTCTTAGAGAAATAACTGATTCTAAGACTCGAACAGGAAATATACAAGATGAGCCTGGAGATTCTTTTAGTGCCAGAAAGGGAAGGGGGTTTAAAAAAAAAAAAAAAGTCACACACAATGATGGAGGTATGTCAAAAGGACACAACTGAGAGAGCTCCCAATGGCCAAAGCAAGACAATCTGAGCAACAAAATAATTAAAGCAGTATTAGATCATAACACAAAGTATAAAATAAGTATCTATAAATCCATACTATATAAATTGATTAAACAAACAAATGGGAGAACAGACAAAATACCCCTTGCAAGGAAATTCCAAATAATTTATATAAATTGAGAGGAGGTGGAGGGTAACTCCCTAGTCCTTAAGCGTGGCACTGAGTATAATGACTTCCTTCCAAGAGAACAGTATGAAAAAGGGGAAAAGAATGTTAATTTTATGGTGGAGAAACCTAACAAACCCTGCCTCAGCCAGGTGATTAAGGTTAACATGAACAGTATAAGTTGTCTGATATATGATGAGATGGACACTTAACCTCTGCGGTCTTCCTCCCAAAGGCCCACAGCCCCAAAGTATATGAGAAAAACATGAGAGAAATCCCAGTTGAGGGGCAGTCTACAAAATATCTGACAGTGCTCCTCAAGATGGTCATTGTCATCGAAAACAAGGAAAGTCTGAGAAACTGTCACAGCCAAGAGGCTCCTAAGAAGATATGATGACTAAATGTAATGTGGTATTCTGAATGGGATCCTGGAAGAGGAAAAGGATGTTAGGTTAAAAACTAAGGAAATCTGGGGCCACCTGGGTGGCTCAGTGGGTTAGGGCCTTTGCCTTTGGCTCGGGTCGTGACCCCAGGGTCCAGGGATTGAGCCCCGCATCGAGCTCTCTGCTCAGCGGGGAGCCTGCTTCCCTTCCTCTCTCTGCCTGTCTCTTTGCCTACTTGTGATCTCTCTCTGTCAAATAAATAAGATCTTTGAGGAAAAAAAAAAAACTAAGGAAATCTGAAGAAAGTATGCATTTTAGTTAATGAGAATCTATGTTTATTGGTCCATTAATTGTGTCAAATGTACAATACTAATTTAAAGTGTTAACAGAATGTGGAGTATCAAGGAACGCTAGCATCCTAAGTTTTCTGTAAATCTATTCTAAAATAAGAAGCTTATTAAAATAAATCCCCCTAAAATGAGCAAAAGAGACACACAGACATTGCATGGGAGAGAATACACAGGTGGCAAATAAGCACATGCAAAGATGTTCAACATAATTAACTATTAAGGAAATGCAAATTAAACCACAATGAGGTATCACTACACATCTATCAGAATGCCTAAAATAAAATATAGTGACACCATTAAATACTGGCAAGGATGCAGAGAAATTCATCCATGCTGGTGGGAATATAAAATGGTGTAGCCACTCTAGAAAAGTTTGGTAATTTCTTACAACATTAAACATGCAACTACATTATGGCCCAGAGCTGCATTCCTGGGCATGTTTCCCCAAAGAAATGAAAACCACATCCACACAAAAACCTGTACATGAATGTACATAGCAGCTTTATTCATAATAGCCCCAAACAGGAAACAACTCAGATGTCTTCAGTATGTGAGGTTAAAAAGAACTACTGAAGGAACCACTTGAATGAATCTCAAGAGAAGTATCCTGAGGAAAAAAGGGCAATCTCTAATGGTTACAATACTGTACAATTCTGCTTATATAACCTTCTCAAAATGGCAAAATTTGGAAATGGAAAACAGATCAGTGATCGCCACAGGGTTAATGTGGCAGGAAAGGAGAAGTAGGTGTGCCCGTGAAAGATCAATAGTAAGAATAAATATGGTGGTGGAATGTTCTGTTTCTTGATGTAACAGTGTCAATATGCTGGCCATGACACTGCAGTTAAGTTTTGCAAAATATTACCACTGCGGGAAACCAGGTGAAGACTATATGAAAGCTGTGCATTTTCTTAAAACTACATGGGAATCTACCAGTATCTCAAAACTTCAAAAAAATACAGTACCTCCAGTAAATCTGAATTTCAGGAAAACAGTTATTTTTAGCATTGGTATGTCCCATACAATATTTGGAACATAATCATTTAAAAAAATGATTTGTTGTTTATCTGAAATCCAAATGTAACTAGGAATCCTATAATCTATCAGCCAATACTACTCTTAACATTAGCCAATGAAGACGAAGTATATATTGCAAAATAAAAGGATATTTAAGAGTTGGCAGACAGAAAACGTGTGTTGATCCCAGAAACCCCTAAACCCTCCCTCTCAGAGCTGGTACCTCCTCTGCCTCACATTTCATGACACCAAATGTGCCCACTATTCCTGGTGAGAAAAGCAACATGGAGTATAAAACCTCCCATTTACACACAGGAATGAAAATTATTCAGACAATCCTCCCTTCCTAATTTCAGATTTAATAGAGCTATCCCCTTCTGACAAAGATTATGAAAAAATAAAAACAAAATAGTGAGGAAGCATTTTTTAGAAACAATTTTGGGTCTCTAGTAAAATACTGGAAAACACAACCAAGAACCAACAGACATCTGAGAAAATATCTCTAACCTGATAAAGATGGAGATCAAAAAAGAAAGGATGGGGCACCTGGGTGGCTCAGTGGGTTAAGGCCTCTGCCTTCCAGCTCAGGTCATGATCTCAGGGTCCTGGAATCAAGCCCCACATTGGGCTCTCTGCTCAGTGGGGAGCCTGCTTCCTCCTCTCTCTCTGCCTGCCTCTCTGCCTACTTGTGATCTCTCTCAAATAAACAAAATCTTTAAAAAAAAAAAAAAAAAAAGATGTGGAACATCAAAAAAAAAAAAGAAAGAAAGGAAAAAGCAATTATGGAGGGAATCCATTATTCCGTAAAAAGGAAACATTGAGAAATTATCATTAATAGTCCTCAGAGACGGAAAATGCTACAACCACAAAAGGAAAACAGAGAACAAAAAAAATTTTTAAATTTAAAAATATATAGTAGAAATGTTAAATTTAATGAAGATTTAGAAGATAAAGGTGAATAAACCTCCCACAAAGTACAGCAGAAAGGCAAAAAGTAAAAAAGAAAAGTGAATCAAAGAACCAGTCTAGGGGTGCCTGGGTGGCTCACTGGGTTAAGCATCCGACTCTTGATTTTGGCTCAGGTCATGATCTCAGGAACCTTGAGATTGAGCCCTATGCCCAGCTCTGCAATGAGCATGGAGCCTGCTTAAGATTCTCTCTCTCCCTCTGTCCCACCCCCTGCTCTCTCCCTCTCTCCCTTAAAAAACAAAACAAACAAACAAACAAAAAAAAAAAAACCAGTCTAAGAGGTCTATAACAGAAGCAGCAGAAATTCTAGAAAGAGTTAACTGATGAGGGTGATGGAGGCGGAAAATTAACAAAATCAAGACAATGTCATAGGACTTAGGGTACGAGTTTCCAGAATGAAATGTTCCCAGTAAAATGCACAAAAACAGACCCACAGCAAAGCTACACTGTTAGGAAATTTCAGAACACTGGGGACAAAAATATCAAACAAGCTTCCACAGGGAAGGGTTTATACAAAGGATCATGAAAACACATTTTCAAATATGTAAGATATTAAAAAAACTATTTCTCCTGCACCTTTTTGAGGAAGCTACTGGAGAACACACTCCACCAAACTGAGGGAATAAATTAAGAGAAGGACATAAAGTACAGAAAACAGGAAACCAAAAGGAGAAGCAAAAAGAATCCCCAAGATAAGTAGAAGATCCCCAGAATGTGAGTCAAGCAATCAGAACATACCAGTTGTCCGGTCAGAACGCTCCAGGATAGACTTCTCCAGGAGTGTGAAATTGGTAAAACGTTTGTCTAAACATCTTGTATGATTTACACAAATGATGGAGGGTTTGAGGTCAAATCAGCTATAAGTACCCATGAGCAAACTCAATAAATAAGACAAATGATTAACTGCAGGGAAAAAAAGGAGTTGTTCAGGAAAGGAAGAGTAATCAGTTTACAACATGACAGCTCTGGTTAGCATTTATGTGGCCGTAAAACATCATCATATAAAACAAACATAAAACAAAATCATCATATAACTACATTTGGGGGTGGGGATGTTGAGTTTTGGGAGATGAGGACTGAGATGTTTGTATGGTAAGAGCAGAGAGATAAACCTAAACCTTCAGCTTCTATATTAGAAAATTAGTAGAAATGACCTAAAACTGATAAAAGCAGCAATACAATTGTGTCATTAAAAAATATGGAAAGGTGCCTGGCTGGCTCAGTTGGTGGAGTGTGCAACTCTCGATCTTGGGGTTTTAAGTTCAAGCCGCACACTGGGTGTAGAGATAACACCTAAAGGAGCTAGGGAAAAAACAAAACCTAAAAACAGCACAAGGAAGGAAATAATAAAGATGAGAGCAGAAATAAGTGAGATAGCAACTAAAAAAACAATAGGACAACACAAAAATATGGAGAGAATTTGTTAAAAATGCCATTGAAAGCGCTCGCTGTTTTTGAAGAAAACAAGGGACTGGGAGCAGGAGCATGGCCCTTGCCACAGAATTGACTCTTTACCCTTATAACTTCCATAGAATTATTTGAGTCTTTAAGCTTATAACTTAATCAGGGGGGAAAAAAGATGAAAAAGAAAAATTCCAGTCATCAACTATCCATCTCCCCAAAATCTTTTTTGTAAATGACAATTTAATCTACAGTCTTCAACTTTATTTTAAATCTACCTTTAACGGTATTACATTAACTACTAAAGAACTGTTTTCAAAACCCTATTTTTTAAAGCATTTAGAAGAATTCCATACCAACAACGTAGAGACAAGCATAACCCGCCATCCAGATACTTCATTAGGGCGTATTTGTCTAAACATCTATACTGGCATTTATATGTGAAACAATAATGTTTATTATAAAGAAGACATAGCTGTATTTAACATGCTGGGTCTGGGTAACTTTATTCAAGACTTTGACAAAAACTATCCTCAAAGTAATATAAATTTAGATACTTTTAGAAAGTCCAGATGTGAAACTCCAAGAAAATTTTGAATTCAGTCTGGAGTCAATACTAGGTCAAATATTGAACCAAACTCCCAAATGATAAATACTATTTTCCTTCTTAAGTTCATTATATTTTCTGAAACAGGTTACCAAAGCTTTCCTTTCTTTGATATTGGTATAAGGAATCATTTTAACATGGTTTACATCTTTAAGTTCTAAGTTTGTACTTAACCTGAATATCTTATTAAAAATATAAATCCAAATGTGTTAACTCTTCCTTACAGAAGAATTCCAACTAGTAAATGTAGAAGAAATGAGAGAAACAGAAAATCACCATTAGACAACCACAGCAGTAACTGACACAAGCAAGATCTGGCAGTGGACATGAAAAGAAGTGGGCAATAGTTTAAGCAGAAACATTTGCATAGTCTCAAAGTATCTCCAGCGAATATTTAGTCATTATGAAGAAAAATGTAGGAATTTTACAGTAGAGAATCCTAGCAGACACCACCTTAGATAGCGATTAAGGTTAACAACACCAGAAACACACTATGACATCAGGTGTCATGATACACTGTCACAGACTGGGAGGACACTATGGAGACATGACAACTAAATGCAAGGTAGAATCCTGCACGGGCTCTTGGAATAGTAAAAGGACATCAGTGAAAAGACCAAGAAAATCTCTACTTTTTAAACTCTCTAGTTAACAGTATTGTATCAAGGCTAATTTCTTAATTTGACAATTGTTCTATGGTTATAGAAGAAGTTAACATAAGGGGAAGTTCAGTGAAGAGTATACAGAAACTACTAACTTTATAACTCATCAGGAGGTCTAAAATTATCTCAAAATTCAAGAAAAAAAGCTGCTAGCAAACATACACACACATTTATGTGCAGTGTGTGCGTGTGTGTGTGTGTGTGTGAAAATCAAGACTTTGTGGAAATTGGTAGCTTGGGCCCTCAGTTAAATAACAGTGTTCTCTCCTGAATTAGTTACTGAGTCACTGTCTCACGGGTTTCCTTTAAGCTGGCTTTAAGGTTCTCCCCCTTCTAAATTTTTAGTTTCAAGCACAATTTTCTAATTTTCATGGAAAGCCTTTTTTTAACATTCCTGTATTAGGCCAAAAATAAAAATCCTAGAATAAAACTGTCACCATATTATCTCATAAAGTCACTCATCCCACCCATAAGACCCAGCCAATATTTTTACTCCATTTCTTCTCATCATATATTTGTCTGGTTTTGTTTAAAAGGAGAGGGGATGGGGGCGCCTTGGGTGGCTCAGCTGGTTGGGCGGCCGACTCTTGGATTTCGGCGCAGGTCTTGATCTCAGGGTTGGAAGCTCAAGCTCTACATTGGGCTTCCATGCTGGGCATGGAGCCTACTGAACCAAAAAAAAAAAAAAAAGGAGATGGCTGATAGATTTATTATCACTAATAGGCCTGATAGCCTAGAAAAAACAGTTACCACTTGGACATCTTATTAAGAAACACTTGGATAGAAAAAGTAAGTCATTTACCTAATCTCTTCCACACCATAGCAAAGAGCTACCCAAGCAAGCCCAGCTAAGACCCTTTCAATATCCGTTTCTTAAATCTGGCTCTGAAATGACCATAATTAATGGTAATAAATATATTTTTTATAAAACAATTTATCCTAGAGAAATAAACATCAAATCTACCTTTAAAAGAAGAAAATTTCCCACTCTATGGCTGATTTTCATTCCCTGAGCATGAATCCTTTATTACCCTCATTGTTTCTGAATATAAACTGAGCTGAAGTCTGCTCATAGGGGTCTTGATGATGAAGCTAATTATTTTAGATAGAGAAGCACATTTCCAAATGGTCACATTTATTACTTTTGCAGTTATTTCTTCTCACTTTAATGAGAAGTTCTGGCTTTAATTTTTCATCTGAATCTATCATAATGCTCTACATGGAAGCAGCAGCAGTGAAAAGATAATTAAGGGGTGGGGGGAGGAAATTTTAAGGTGATCTTTATCCAAAAACAATAAAAAAGCAAAAAAGAAAATGGCCATAAGCATTTCATTCCTTTGCCCTTGCCATCTCCCAATTCGCCTCCCACTATTAACATGAAAAGTAGAAGTGGTAAAACTCCGCCCTAACGATCTATACAGAAAAGGAGACAATTTACCTCAAGAACTCACTACACACAGCAATATGTTCAAGTGGTGAAAAGATAAAAATTCATTCAGAACTGCCATACTATCTGGCTGTCAATATAGTCTCTTGAATAATTAAACATATTACTACAAAACGTACCAAGAAGTAGAGAATAATACTATATTTGTGAACTGCAAATAACAAAACAAAACAGAAGTCCAAGAAGGCTAAAGTCCCAAGCTGTAATTTACACATGAAGTGTATGCTGAAAGCAGTCACAATGTACAAAAATGTGACAAGTAATCCGGGTGGTTAAAAAAAACAGAGCCTGTTGGCCTCAGATTATATCCAGTCTCATCTGGTAGATTTTTGATAAGCCTGTTACATAAAGCATGTTTCCCTCCTGCTGATAAGAAGCAGCTTGTAGATATCCACAAATTTCTTAAGGAGTGAGTCTACTTGGCAATAACGGTAACTCCACAGTTTCCTATTACATTCATTGGTCTGAAAACTGAAAACAACTCATAACTAAAATGTTCTTTCAAGTCCTTTACCAGTTTTTCAAGTTTTAATCAAAGGAAAGTTGGAACGTATTGCTTCTTGTCACCAACAAGCATTTCAAAAAGAGGGTTTTAACCAAAATCAAGAGTTCTTTGGTCAAGTTAGTAACAGGCTTCCCCTTTGTTCTAAATCCTTCATAATCCTTTTTTTTCCAGTTTTTCCAGTATGGCCTGGATTTTACAAACAGCCTCTTTCCTGGCCTGCCGGACAGAGTCCTGGCCACCAGTTTCAACTGAATCCAGTTCCAAAAGTTCCTTGGTTAGCATTTCTTCCAGAAGCCAGTATGCTTTGTCTGTCTTTTTCCCTACGAACTCTTCTACTTCTTGCTCAAGATACTGGACCTTCTCCAGCACATGTATAATTTTTTTAATGCTTGGCGGAGTACCTTCATCTGAAGATAAACACTCTTCAGGAAGATTATCACTTTCATCTTGATTGCTGGGGTGTTCACTGATGGCATTACCATACCGCTGAGGCTCAGCACTATACTGGACTTGGGAATCCAAAAGATCTGAATTATCATTGTTCATTGTTCCCGAGGACTCGTACTGATGGACATTGCAAGGAAAGTTGTGCCGGTTCATGCCTTGATCTGATTGGCTATAGGGATATGAGGAATCCTTGGAGTGGGAGAGCAAAGAGGGAAAAAGAGCTGTTTTAATGGGAATCCATCAACATCAGATTTGTTAGCCCACATCTTTCACCTGACCATGAAGGTACATGAAAAGATTCCCCACTAATAAAACGACCTCCCTCTTAAATCGTTTGAGAAAAAAACACAACCCTATAAAGATAAAAGGAGTGCTCTGTTCAGTAAAAGGCAGAGAATTCCTGAGTGCAATGGCTAGAATCCACCCTGAAGCACCCATCATTATGAACACCTCATAATCTATCCTTCCCACCTCACAATCCACAATGACTTAATAAGTAGGAGTTAGATTGTTTTTCCCCTAAAGAGTTAAAACCTTAAGACAGATTTTAAAATGGGAACTTAGCCACAGGCAAATGATGTTCAAGTCTATGGTTTATACAATTTCACATTGGTATCGTCTTCTGTCTACAGATTGAAGTAATAAAATACATTTTTTATTTTGTTTAATATTCAGCTAACAGTACAACAACAAATAATAAATGAGCATTTTTCTGGCTTTTACAAAAAAGAGGTGAACCTAAAACTGCTCTAAAAAATAAAGTTTATTAAAAGGAAAGAAGAAACCGGGCTACATAAAGTTATAGGTATTAATCACCAACTTTTTGCAATTAGTCCCCATTTAACACACACTAGTGTGGGAAATTTCCATGTTGTGTTCTCTCAATTACCCAGACGTCAAAAGAATGTTTAGAAGGTCTCCTACCTTGGGCTGATGGGGTGATGGTGAAGGAGGTGACTGCGGAGAGCTGTTGCTAGGCCATGGTGAAGGACTCTCACTCATATAGAGATTCCCAGGTGGTGCTGAGGGAGCAGCTGAAGGCCAGGGGTAACGGGTTCCCATTCCATAAGCACCAGGAGAAGCCCATGAGTCCTCCTGTGGTCGTACAGTTGGTCCTGGTTGTGGGACACTACGATTACCATCCCCATAAGGATAATGAGGCAGGGTCATTCCAGGGTTCTAGATTGAGAGGGAGGAAATATGCTGGTCACTGCTAAAAAAAAACTTAAAGTAATGAAAATATTCTAGTATAAACAGACTTCGATGCTTCCTCTCTGCTTAACCGAGTATACTTTAGCTGCTACTAAGCTAAGTTGTAGCATCTCTAATCAGTTGTAGTCACTTCTCCAACCGCCCCCCCCCCAAAAGCTTGGTTCCAAAGATACATGGGGCAGATTTAGTGACCATCAAACTCAGAAGAAGAAAGCTTAAAATTCAAAGTCTAAAGCACAGCATAAAGTCTGTCCCATGACATTATAACTAAGTGGACCCATATGCTATAAGGAAGCACAAATAAAGATATATTAGAACTCCCCTTAAAGCGGACAGAGAACTAAACATGGGTATCACTCACAGAATTTTTTTTAAAGTGGGAGCCCAATGCAGGGTTTGAACTCATGACCAAGAGTTGGACACTTAACCGACTGAGCCACCCAGGTGCCCCTCACTCACAGAATATTAAAAAATAAAAACCCAACAGAAAACTGCTCACCTGTGAAGCAGGATATCCTGGAACCTGCCCCCTGAGAGGGGTTGCTTCAGTCTGGCAGTCCTGCTGAGGATACAGCCAACGAGATACTGGTGCTGGGCTGTTGCCAGGTGAACGGTAAGTGCTTGGAACCTCTGGGGAATAACTGGTCTGAGTATATCCCGGTGTGTAATAAGCCCCAGAGTATGAGGCAGTATTTGGTACAGGACCGGGGGGGTATGGTGAGCCATATACTCCATTTGTATAAGAATTCAAACTCTGTGAAAAAGCAAAATTGAGGGAAAAAAGATGACTGAATAGAAGAACTGAAATGCCCTGACTTAATATGCAATTTTGAAAACTTTGGGAAGGAAAAAGATCAGTAACTAATGAAAATATGAACTCCTGGGACACCTTGGTGGCTCAGCCAGTTGAGCATCTGCCTTTGGCTCAGGTCATGATCCCAGGGTCCTGGGATGGAGCCCGCATCGGGCTCCTTGCTCGGCAGGGAGTCTGCTTGTCCCTCTCCCTCTGCCTGCCACTCTCCCTGCCATTATGCTTCTCATGAAAAACATGGCAAGTCTCACCAAGTAAGTACTCCAAGAGTTCAAAATTATCAGCAGTTGCTATCAACTCGAATTTCTCTAATACTCATTTTTGAAATTGCTAATCTATGATCATGCATAGGTTGCTTCCTCATGCCATATCTCTACTTAGAGAACTATTCCAATTTTTGTCTCACCGAAATTCCTGACCACAGTTCTTAAGAGGCTTACTTTACAACTCAGTTCCCCTTCAAATTAAATGAAAAAAGTGTCAAAAGTTCTGACCAATGGCTTTTTGTGTCATGGTTTCTCAATTCAAAATGCTATCTTCAGTTTTCAGGGCGCCTGGGTGGCTTAGTTGGTAAAGCCTCTGCCTTCAGCTCAGGTCATGATCCCAGGGTCCTGGGATCAAGCTCCACATCGGGCTCCCTGCTTGGCAGGGAGCCTGCTTCTCTCTCACCCTCCATCCCTTCCCATGCTTGTGCTCTCTCTCCCTTGCTCTTTCAAATTAAAAATCTTTAGAAAAACTTCAGTTCTCTGTTAGAACTTTGCCAGTTCCTCAAATTGTTAAACACAGCAGAGCTACCATATGACCCAGCATCTCTACCCCTACATATATAACGAAGAGATCTGAAAAAACTTATGTCCACATAAAAATGAGCACACAAATGTTTATAACAGTATTATTCATAACAGCCAAAAAGTGGGGAAAAAAAACCCTCAAACTTTGATAACTGATGAATGGATAAAATAAATGTGGTAGATCCACAGAATGGATAGTATCTGGCCACAGAAAGGAATGAAATATCAATACATTGCTACAACATGGATGAACATTATGCTTCAAGAAAGAAGCCAGTCATAGATTTCAAATATTATATGATTCTATGTGGATGTCCAGAATAGTCAAAACTGTAGAGATAACAAGTATATTAAAGGTTGCCAGGGGCTAGGGGCAGAGAAAAATGGTGTGATAGGTATATAGTTTCTAACTGGGGTGAGGAAAATGTTCTGGAATAGACAGTGATGACAGCTGCACAACCTTGTGAATAGACTAAAAACAACTGAACTGTACATTTAAAAGATGAATTTTATAAAATACGGCCAAACCACAAGCATATCACATTAATCAATAACAATGCCTGCTTCTCAATTTCAGTCACAGAAATGCAGATGACACAGGTAAAATGGAAGTTTGCGTTACACAGTAACATGGTTTTTCTTATTTTGTATTCCACAATCTCCTATCAACCTTATCCTAAAGTTCAAGTACCCATAGTCATTATGAAAAATCAATTGTTTTTGGGACGCGTGGGTGGCTCAGTTGGTTAAGCAGCTGCCTTCAGCTCAGGTCATGATCCCAGCGTCCTGGGATCGAGTCCCATATCGGGCTCCTTGCTCGGCGGGGAGCCTGCTTCTCCCTCTGCCTCTGCCTGTCACTCTGTCTGCCTGTGCTCGTTCGCTCTCTCTCTCTCTCTGACAAATAAATAAAATCTTTAAAAATAAAAAAAAAGAAAAATCAATTGTTTTTATGTTTTCTTTAAGCCCATAAGTAAAGCTTGCTCTAACTTTAATAAACTCCTCTAGTTCAAAATCAGTCTTAAAGGACTGTATCACCAAATTAATGCAAAAAAAGGGAACATGATTTTTTTTTGAGCTTTTTTTATTTAAACATATAATGTAACCCCACCACCCTCTCCCAACCCCTCTCCCCCCCACCCCCCCCAGTTTGTTTTATGACATTAAGAGTCTCTTTTGGTTTGTCTCCCTCCCGATCCCATCTTGTTTCATTTTTTCTTTTCCTACCACCTTAACCCCCACCCCCATTGCATCTCCACTTCCTCATATCAGGGAGATCATGTGATAGTTGTCTTTCTCCAGTTGACTTATTTCGCTAAGCATAATACATTCTAGTTCCATCCACATCGTTGCAAATGGCAAGATTTCATTTCTTTTGATGGCTGCATAGTATTCCATTGTATATATATATACCACATCATCTTTATCCATTCATCTGTTGATGGGCATCTAGGGCCTTTCCATAGTTTGGCTATTGTGGACATTGCTGCTATAAACATTCAGGTACACGTGCCCCTTTGGATCACTACGTTTGTATCTCTAGGGTAAATACCCAGTAGTGCAATTGCTGGGTCATAAGGTAGCTCTATTTTCAATTTTTTGAGGAACCTCCATGCTGTTTTCCAGAGTGGTTGCACCAGCTTGCATTCCCACCAACAGTGTAGGAGGGTTCCCCTTTCCTCGCCAGCGGGAATATGATTTTTTAAATGAATTAATTATTCAGCCCCATCAAGAAACTTATTTTCATTATTTCAGGCTCCATACCATCAGAAAATTAGAACAGAGGGGCGCCTGGGTGGTTCAGTGGGTTAAAGCCTCTGCCTTTGGCTCAGGTCATGATCCCAGGGTCCTGGGATGGAGCCCTGCATCAGGCTCTCTGCTCAGTAGGGAGCCTGCTTCCTCCTCCCTGCCTGCCTCTCTGCCTGCTTGTGATCTCTGTCTGTCAAAGAAATAAATAAAATTTTAAAAATAATAATAATAAAGCTTTAAAAAAAAAAAGAAAATTAGAACAGAATCTGAATATAGTATCTGACTACCTGAAAACTATCAGGAGAATTACATTAGTATACTTTATGGTGATCTGAAAACTTAATTCTGCAGAGAACATCAGTTTATAGAGAATTCTGACCTAGATATAAAATTCAAGATCTTTGAAAGTTGCTTTAAATGTAGCTGCTTTAAAATTGTGTATACTATAGGGGCGCCTGGCTGGCTCAGTCAGTGGAGCGTGTGATTGTTGATCTGATCGTAGGGTTGTGAGTTCGAGCCCCACATTGGGTAAAAAGTTTACTTTTTTAAAAAATTTGGGGGCGCCTGGGTGGCTCAGTTGGTTAAGCAGCTGCCTTCGGCTCACGTCATGATCCCAGCGTCCTGGGATCGAGTCCCACATCGGGTTCCTTGCTTAGCAGGGAGCCTGCTTCTCCCTCTGCCTCTGCCTGCCACTCTCCCTGCCTGTGCTCACTCTCTCTGTCAAATAAATAAATAAAATCTTTAAAAAAAATTTTTTTGAATATACTACAATTATGTTCTTAAAAATTATTTTCAGGGGCGCCTGGCTGGCTCGTCAGAAGAGTGTGCTACTCTTGATCTTGGGGTTGTGAGTTGGCCCCCCAAATTGGGTGGAGAGATCACTTAAAAATAAAATCTCTAAAAAAACAATAAAAAAATAAAAATTATTTGCATATAGAAATACAGTATCTAGACAGAAAAAAATGGAAGGAAATATGCAAATGTGACAATTATTGCCTTACTAAGGTTGCCAGATTATGGGTCACTTTGTAAACATTCCCTCACTTCCACAATGGTATTGTGGAAAAATCATTTGGCTATATTTAATAAGCATACATACAAAACCCCAAAAATTCCATACCCCAGGGAAGTTCTTGCCTCATATGTGTACAACAAAAAAGTGAAAAACAATGCTGAGTAAAAAAGCAAGCTGCAGGAGAATGCTAGTATGAAACCACTCATACTAAGTTTAAAAACATGGTAAATAATACTATGTAAATGCACATACAAGGAGTACCAGCATAAAAACACATAGGAGAAAATTAATATAAAAGAAGTGTTATATGTGGCTTCAACTGTATTTTTTTGCTTATTTAAAAAAATCTGAAACCAGGGGTCCTTGGGTGGCTCAGTCACTTAAGCACCTGCCTTTAACTCAGGTCATGATCCCAGGATCCTGGGATCGAGCTCCGCGTCAGGCTCCCAGCTCAGGCAGAAGCCTGCTTCTCCTTCTCCCATTCCCCCTGCTTGTGTTCCCTCTCTCTCTGAGTCTCTCTTTGTCAAATAAATAAAATCTTAAAAAAATTTTTTTTGAAACAAATGTAGCAAACTGAAAAACTGACAAAGCTAGGTAGTGGATAAAAAGACAAATTTTCTGTACTGTTTCAGTATACTTGTAATATTTAAAATTAAGTATTTGTCCTAAGAGTACAATTTATTTAACACCAAAAGGAAAGGCAACAAAAATAAAAATAACAAGGAAAACTACATCAAACTAAAAACTTCTGCACAGCAAAGGAAACCACCAACAGAATGAAAAGGCAACCTACTAAATGGAAGAAAATATTTTCAAATCATGTATTTGATAAGGAGCTAGTATCTAAAATATATAAAGAACTCAAAAAAGTCAATAGTTAAAATAAACAAACAAAAAAACAATCTTATGGGACGCCTGGGTGGCTCAGTTGGTTAAGCACCTGCCTTCAGCTCAGGTCATGATCCCAGCGTCCTGCGATCGAGTCCCACATCGGGCTCCTTGCTCGGCAGTGAGCCTGCTTCTCCCTCTGCCTCTGCCTGCCTCTCTGTCTGCCTGTGCTCGCTCGCTCGCTCTCTCTAATAAATAAATAAAATCTTAAAAAAAATTTAAAAAAAAAAACAATCTTATTAGAACATAGGCAGACAACCTGAATAGACACTTTTCCAAAGATGTACAGATGGCCAACAGGTACATGGAAGGTGTTCAACAACACTTATCATCAGGGAAATGCAAATCAAACCACATCAAGATATCGCCACATACTTGTAAAGATGGCTAGTATCAAAAAGACAAGAAATAACAAGTGTTGGTGAGGATATGAAGAAAATCCCTTCTGCACTGTTGGTGGTAATGTAAATTGGTACAGCCACCATGGAAAGAAAAGTTTGGAGGTTCCTCAAAAAATTAAAAACAAAATGATCCAGCAATGTGACTGGATACGTCCAAAGAAAACAAAAACACTAACTCGAAAAGGTATCTATCTGCATCCCCATGTTCACTGCAGCATTATTTACAATAGCCAAGACATGGAAGCAACCTAAGTGCCTATCGATGGATGAATAAAGAAAATGTTGTGTATACATAAACAATTTACTATTATTCAGCCATAAAAAAAAGAATTCTTGCAATCTGCAACAACATAGATGGAAATAAGTCAGACAGAGAAAGACAAATATCATACAATCTCACATGTGGAATCTTAAAAAAAAAATCGTACATTCAGAGAATAGACTAATGGTTGCTAGAGGCAAGGCTAGGGGTACAAATGGGTGAAGGAGGTCAAAAGGTACAAGCTTCTAGCTATAAAATAAGTAAGTCATGAGGATGTAATATACAATATAGTGACTATAGTTAATACTGTATTGCATATTTGAAAGCTCCTAACAAAATAAATCATAAAAGTTCTCATCAGAAGAAAAAAATAGTAATTATATGTGGTGACAGATATTAAGTAGACTTAATTATGATCTCACAATATATACAAATATCAAATCATTACATTTAATACCTGAAACTAATATAATGTTACATGTCAATTATATTTCAAAAAAAAAAGTCAAACTTAAAAACGTAAGTACATTGTATGCTTATCGTTTCCAGGTCCTAAGAAATAATCTATTACGCCTCAAGCTACTTTTGCTATAGATATATTTGCCTAGATATTTCCTTACTTCTGAGCCAAAAACATTAAAAGAGAATCTATTAAATAACAAAACTCCACACACTGCTACTATGAAATCTCTTCACAGATTCTCACAATTATTGAAATAATCTTTCACAGATTATTGAAAATAAATCAATACATTAAGAAAAAATTCAAGGGGCACCTGAGTGGCTCAGTAGGTTGAGTGCCCAACTCTTGGTTTCAGCTCAGGTCATGATCTCAGGGTCCTGAGATTGAGCCCCATGTCAGGCTCTGAGCTCAACCCTGAGTCTGCTTGAGATTCTTTCTCCCTCCCTCTCCCTTCCCTTCTACCCTTTCCCCTGCTTGTGCTCGCTCTCTCTCTAAAACAAATAAATTAAATCTTTTTTAAAAAATTCAGGAAGTCTGTCAATTTTAGATCATACCTGGCCTTGCATTTCCGGTCTTACAGGATATGTACTTGGGTATGGAGCCCTAGGTCGTGCAGGAGAATTCCAATAGTTAGAATTGTAGCTAGAATATGGTGGCTGGTCCTAAGGGGGAAAAAAATCACTTTTAATAATTTCTTATATCATAATGAAAAGTTGATAGAGGTAGCCGTAATTATTTTTTTAAAAAGCAAGAGACAAAAAGCAGTAGAACCCTACTATAAAAATCACTCAGCATTAAATTCTCATTACCAAATTGACACAGAAATACTATATTGTAAGTCACATGCCCTAGAACAAAGCAATTATTGACTGTGTGTTAAAAGCCTGTTCTTATGCATTATGATACCAAATGATATATAAAATTCTACTAGCCAACATAATTAGCAAAACCAGATACCTGGATTTCTTTATCTCTCTCCAATCACCAACCCCATCAATACCAATTTAATTCATGCAACAAGATTATAGTTCTTTGCCACTGTTAAGAGCAATATTTTTCCATCTCAACAACTTTGGAGCTTGAAAATATTACTACTAAACTTTACTTCAAACACATAAATCTTCAATATGCTTTTGCCTGTCACACTAGGTTTTTTTCTTTTTTTAAGATTCTATTTGTTTATTTGAGATAGAGAGTGAGAGCACGAGCCAGGAGACAGAGAGAGAGCAGGCTCCCCACTGAGCACGGAGCCCAACACTGGGCTCGATCCCAGGACCCTGGGATCATGACCTGAGCTGAAGGTAGTCAGCTGCTCAACCGACTAAGCCATTCAGGCGTCCCATGTCACACTAGTTTTTTCATATTCTTTTACTTTCTGTTTATGGCTATGTTTCTGCTGGCAGCCTACAACTAACCCAAGTATCAGGAATTAATAAAGAACAATTACCACTCCAAGAAGAAAATCTAGCTATAACGCTAATCTCTACAGCTTTGCACTCCAACTCAAGAGTTAATGCAATGATTTGCAATAAGCGAATAAACTCCAAGAGACTAGATCAACTCAAAACTTTTTTTTAAGGATTTTTTATTTATTTGACACAGAGAGAGAGAGACAGTGAGAGAGGGAATACAAGCAGGGAGAATGGGGGAGGGAGAAGCAGGCTTCCCGTGAGCAGGGAGCCCGATGCAGAACTTGATCCCAGGACCCTGGGATCATGACCTGAGCAGAAGGCAGACGCTTAACGACTGAGCCACCCAGGCACCCCTACTCAAAACTTTTTAGAGTCTAGTTTAATGTATACATTTGTTATCCTATAAGTTATTTTGCTTTGAACTTTTAGTTTTAATTTTAAGCTTAAACAAAACCTTCAAACTGTTTCATAAAGAAATTCATTGGCAGTTGTAATCACTGAGAGTTTAATTATCACCATCTTAGCTTAATTGGACTACTTATCAGTTTCATACTGCTTTGTTTTCAAAGCACATAATTATACCATATAACATTATACAAGTTGGGCAAGTAACATCTCCTTTACATAATGTAGAAACTAGAGAATAGTAAGATTTTTAAAAATTTTACAGGCAAACTTCAGATCTTCACTAAATTTCTCAAGCAGGGGCGCCTGGGTGGCTCAGTGGGTTAAAGCCTCTGCCTTCAGCTCGGGTCATGATCCCAGGGTCCTGGGATCGAGCCCCACATCGGGCTCTCTGCTCAGCAGGGAGCCTGCTTCCCTTCCTCTCTACCTGTGATCTGCCTACCTGTGATCTCTGTCTGTCAAATAAACAAATAAAATCTTTAAATAAATAAATAAATTTCTCAAGCAGATAGATGCCCCCATTTAATGACCTCCCTTCCTTTCCCTGGTTAAAGGGTAAGCATTTGACTGACTGATTTCTCTCTACCAAGAATCTGAATCTTGAATAGTAGAAATGAAAAGACAAGAGTTGAAACTGACTCACCCCAGCAGTGGTGAACAAATACCTAAATCTCCTAGAACTACCCTGGTTTCTGTTCTCTGCTACTGACTGACTCTCCTTGGTACTCTACATTTTCACTACTTCTTTACCCTACTATCCCTCACCCCACACATGTCCTCACTTCCTTCCTTAACTCAGCTTCCCAACATGTAATCCCTTGCCACTGCTTCCCTCGATTCACTCATCCTGCAAAAACCCAACCCAATTTAAACCCAACTGTCCACTGACTTCATATCTGCACTTCCTCTAAAAACTGGTGGAGAGAAACACTAGAGCCCTCTGGTTTCTTTCTCAATTAGAGACCACAAATCTCAAGTAGACCCAGCACTGCCTAGCAACTATAACACTTCCTTAGGATGGATGTTCATCTCATTCTCCAGAACAAGTATTTCACTCTTCCCCTCACCCCCAAATCTCCAACATTCTTTTAGTCTACCCCTTATTTTTCAACTGACAACTTTATCACATATTTTACTTAGGGGGGAAAAAAAAGGAGAAGCAATCAGGCAGAAACTCCATCTTCCAACTAGCTAAATCAAATACACCCTATCTGGCATTGTCTTCCCAGAAAGCATGGAGTGCCTGTGGCCCTATTAAATAATGACCAATCCCTCCACATAGCTGTGGACAACATGACCTCTTACCTTCTAAAGAATTTCATTCCTGTACTTACAGTCTTTTCTCTACTTCTCCTAGAGAAGTAGATAATCCCCATTACAACACAAACCTGCCCTTAAGACTCTCCTAAATAAGTATTTAAATATATATTTAAACTACCATGTAAATCAGTAAGATTAACAATAATCTACCCAGTAATTGCTGAAGGTGAGTGATAGCTATCTGGGAGTTTTATTATACTAGTCTCTCTACTTTTACATAGAATTAAAAATTTATAATATAAAAAGTTTTTTTAAAAAAAGTTAAAAAAATGGGGTGCCTGGGTGGCCAGTTGGTTAAGCGTCTGCCTTCAACTCAGGTCATGATCTCATGGTCCTGGGATTGAGCCCCACATCATGCTCCTTGCTCAGCAGGAAGCCTGCTTTTCCCTCTCCCTTTGCCTGCAGCTTCCCCTGCTTGTGCTCTCTCTCCCTCTCTCTCAAATAAATAAATAAAATATTTCTTAAAAGTTTAAAAACAACACTGTGGGACAGGGATTCAAGGTAGACTTCCTTTCAATATGCCTTGTAAATATTTTGCATAATTACAGAAAATAATGACATATTTTTAAATCCCTAAAAGGGTAACATAACCACTGCCAAATCCAAAGTAATGAAGATATAGTAAGGAGTATTCTTCTAAGAGCTTCTTCTAAGTTTCTTCTAAGAGTTTCATAGTTTTAGCTCAATTTATGTCTATGAGCCATTTTGAGCTTTTACATATGGTGTGAGAGTCCAACTTTATCGATTGTATATGGCTATCCAGTTGTCATGGCATTGTATTTTGTGCTGTAGACTACTCTGTCCCTTTATGATATGGTCTTGGCATCTTTGCCAAAGATCACTTGACCACAGGCACATGAATTTATTTCTGGACTCTCAATTCTATTCCATATAGACATAGGTTACATATGTCTTTTTCTTGCCCAACTGCCCTAGCAAGAACTTCCAGACAATGTTGACTAGTAGTGGCAAGGGAAGATATCCTGGTCTTGTTCCTGATCTTAGGGAAAAGCATCCGGTCTTACATCACATAAATATGTGGCTGGCTGTGGGTGTTTTATAGATGCCCTTTATCAGACTGGAGAAATTTCCTTGCATTCCCAGAGTGATTTTTATCAAGGAAGAGTGTTGGATTTTGTCAAATGCTTTCTCTACATCTACTAAAATAATCATAGAGATTTTATTTTTTGACTGATATGGTATATTACATTGATTTTCAGATGTTAAACAAACTGCATTCCTGGGATAAAACCCACTTGGTCATGGTATACAATTCTTTTTATGTGCTGCTGAATTTAGTTTACTTTTTTATGTTTTGGGGTTTTTGGTGGTTTTTTTTTTTTTTTTTTTTTTAGGACATCTGCATCCATACTCATGAGAGATATTGGCCCATTTTCTTTTCTTGTGAGCTCTTTGTCTGGTTTTGGTATCAGGGTAATAAATGGCTTCACAAAATGAGTTTGGAAATGTTCTCTCTGGGTGGCTGGATGGCTCAGTGGGTTAAGCCGCTGCCTTTGGCTCAGGTCATGATCTCGGGGTCCTGGAATCGAGTCCCGCATCAGACTCTCTGCTCAGCAGGAAGCCTGCTTCCCTCTCTCTCTCTGCCTGCCTCTCTGCCTACTTGTGATCTCTCTCTGTCAAATAAATAAAATCTTAAAAAAAAAAAAAAAAAGAAATGTTCTCTCCTATTTCTTGGAAGTATTTGTGGGGTACCTGGATGGCTCAGTAGGTTAAGTGTCTGCCTTCAGCTCAGGTATTGGTGTCAAAGCCCTGAGATCAAGCCCCACATCAGGCTCTCCACTCAGTGTGGAGTCTGCTTCTCCCTCTCATGCTCCCTCTGTGCTCTCTCTCAAATAAATAAATAAAATCTTTAAAAAAAAAAAAAAAGGCTACTCTAGGGGCACCTGAGTGGCTCAGTCAGTTAAGCATCTGCCTATGGTTCAGGTCATGATCCCAGAGTTCTGAGATCAAGTCTGGCATCAGTTCCCTGCTCAGCAGGGAGTCTCCTTCTCCCTTTCCTCCCTGCTCATGGTCTCCCTCGATTTCTATCTATTTCTCTCAAACAAATAAAAATAAAATCCTATTTCAAAAAAAAAGGGGGGGGGGTACGCCTGGGTGCCTGGCTCAGATGGTTAAGCATCTGCCTTCAGCCCAGGTCATGATCCCAGGGTCCTGGGATTGAGTCCCACATTGGGCTCCTTGCCCAGCAGGGAGCCTGCTTCTCCCTATGCCTGCTCTGCCTGTTCTGCCTGCAGCTCTCTATGCTTCTGCCCTCTCTCTCTGACAAATAAATAAATAAAAATCTTTAAAAAAAAGGGGGGGGGGGATGCCTGGGTGGCTCAGTCAGTTGGGTGTCTGCCTTCAGCTCAGGTAATGATCCCAGAGTCCTGGGATCAAGCCCGGCATTGGGCTCTGAGCAGAGCACTGGCTCCTCCTTCTCCCTCTGATGCTCCCCTTCTTTGTGCTCTCTGTCAAATGAATAAATAAAATCTTTTTTTAAAAAAAGAAGTATTTGCGAAGAATTGGTGTATCAGTGGTAGAACTCAATAGCCCATCTGGGCTTAGACTTTCTTTGTGGGTAGTTTTTGTTTTGTTTATTACCAATTCAATTTCTTTATTTGTTATAGGTCTATTCAGATCTCCTATTTCTTTCTTGAGTTAGTTTTGGTATTTTGTATCTTTCTAGAAATCTGTCCAACTTCTCCTAAGTTATCTAATTTATTAGCATATAATCATCCACAGTATCCCATTATGATCTTTATTTCTGTAAGATCCATAGTAATGCTCCCTCTTTCATTTCTGATTCTAGTAATCGCTCCCTCTTTTTTCCACGGTCCATCTAGCTAAACATTCTTCAATTGTGTTGATCTTTTCAAAGAACCAGCCTTTCCTTGCATTGATTTCCTCTACTGTTTTTCTATTCTCTCTTACATTAATTTCTACCCTTCCATATGCCAGCCAAGTGCCCCACCACTCTTATTTTTATTATTTCCCCCTTCTGCCTGCTTTAGGTTTCCTTTGCTCTTTTTCCAGTGTCTAGAGGGAAGCGTAGGCCATGGATCTGAAATCATTATTCCTTCTTTTTTTTAAGATTTTATTTCTTTATTGGGGTGGGGGAAGCAGAGGGAGAAAGACAAGCAGACTCCACACTGAGGCCACATGAGTGGGGCTCGATCTCACCACCCTGAGAATATGAGTCAAAACTAAGAGTCAAGCACTTAACTAATTGAGCTACCCAGGGGCCCTGAAATCATTAGTCTTTCTTAATATAGGCATTTATAGCTATAAGTTTCCTTCCAAGCAGTACTATCTATATCTTAAGAGTTTTGACATACGGTATCTTCATTTTCCTTTATCTCAAAGTATTTTTTAGTTTCCCTTTTGATTTCTTTTTTTAAAAAAGATTTTATTTATTTATTTGACAGACAGAGATCACAAGTAGGCAGAGAGGCAGGCAGAGAGGAGGAAGCAGGCTCCCTGCTGAGCAGAGAGCCTGATGCAGGACTCGATCCCAGGACCCTGGGATCATGACCCGAGCCAAAAGCAGAGGCTTTAACCCACTGAGCCACCCAGACACCCCTTGATTTCTTCTCTGACCCGCTGGTTATTTAGGAGTGTTTTATTTAAGGGACACCTGACTGGCTCAGTTGGCAGAGCGTGCAACTCTTGATCTTGGGGTTGTAAGTTTGAGCCCCATGTTGCATATAGAGATTACTTAAAAATAAAATCTTTATAAAATATTAAAGAGTGTTTTATTTAATTCCATATAGACGTGAGTTTCCCAAGGTCTTTCCTACTTTAAAATCCAATGTCTTTACACTATGGTTGGAGAACATACTTTGTATTATTTCTGTCTTTGTATTTTAAAATTTGTTTTATAGCTAGCATATGGTTTATCTTGAGACTATTCCATATGGTTTATCTTGAGACTATTATCTTGAGACTATTCTTGAGAAGAATAGAGTCTATTGTTGGATGGAGTGTTCTGTAGATGTCTATTAGGTCTAATTGGTTCACAGGGTTATTCACATATTCTCTTTCCTTGTTGGTCTTATATCTAGTTATTCTACCCACTACTGAAAATGAAGTATTGAAGTCTTTATTATTATTGAATTGTCTATTTTCTCCTTTTATTTCTGTAAGTTTTTCCTTAATTTATTTTGGTATTTTGTTACTAGGTAGACATTTTTATAGTTATTACATCTTCCTGATAGATTACCCTTTTTATCATGTCTCACTTTATCCCAAGTAACATCTTTTGTTTTAAAGTTTACTTGTTGGATACTGTATAGCCACTACAGTTTTCTTCTAGTATCTTTCTTCTAGTATCTTCTTTCTGTATCTCCCACAGACAGCTGAGGAAGAAAAACCCACTGCTCCTATGTTTTTCCTTTACTCCCCTGCTATTACCACATTCACAGCACTTCTGATACCAGATGTGAGATTTTTTTTCCCCACGCCAAGCAATTCTGCAACACCAGCTAGCTGTCCTACAATTAAAGTGTCTACCTGTAAACAGCATCAGATCCCACAAGTTAGTGGCTCAGTTCCATGAGAGTGCCCCCCACCACTTCCGATGCCAACTGCAAGCAACAGTTCCCGTGGTCTCCAGGTTACCCACAATTTATGACTCACTAGGCTACAAAGCAGAGGGTCCCATGACCTATTCCCCCTTGATTATTTGCTAGTACATCTCACCCAGCTCAGGGAAATACTTACAATTACCAGTTTATTAAAGGATATGATAAAAGATACAGGTGAACAGCCAGGTGAAAGAGATATATAGGGCAGGCAAGGTCTGGGAGAACCCCAAGTGCAGAAGCTTCTGTTCCTATTGAGAGTGCACTACCCTCCCAGAACATGGATATGTTCACCAAACTGGAAGCTCTCTGAACCTCACTGTGTTTAGATTTTTATGGAAAATCCTTCTCTGGAAAATGAGGACCAAGACTGAAAACTCCAAACATTTAATCATGGGCTGGCCTGTCTGGTGACCAGCCCCATCCAGGAGCAATCCAGGAGAACACCCAGAGATACCTCATTAGAACAAAAAATAGATGTATCACCCAGGAAATTCCAATGGGTTTAGGAGCCCCGTGTCAGGAACTGGGGTCACAGACCAAATATTAGAACAAAAATACTCCTAGTGCAAATCTTTTCATTTAGAATTTTCAAGGGTTTCAGGAGTTCTGTGCCAGGAGCCCTGGACAGAGACCAATCTGTATATTTTTTTCTATTATCTCACAACAGCATATAGTTGGATCTTCTTTGTTTTCTTTATCTCTTATTTTTTTTTGTTCCTCTATTCTTCTCTTACAGCTTTCTTTTGCCTTAAGTGGACATTTTCTACTGTAACATTTTAATTTCTTTAATGAGTGTATGTTTGTGTGTGTATTTCTTTCCTTCACCACACCTAGCTGTTAAAGCTCCACACCCTGGGGTAAAAATTGTTCCACAAACTGATCCAACCAAAATATGGGAAGAGGCAGGTCTCAAAGGCAGTGTTTAAGAACTGTTCTAGCCCCAAAGGGTTTCTCCCAGCTATCTCTTTCCCTGGTTCTCTCTAGCAAACTAGGTGGTCTACAGTTTAGACCAGATGTCTAATGAATCTACTAATCTCCTCCCAGTTGCCTTACACAACAATCGACACAGTTTGAGAACATCCTTAGGCTTCAGCTTCTCCACACCACACTCTGTTGCAAATAAAGTCAGCTCCTTTGGGAAAAGATCAGGAGCTACATGTTTTACCGCCTGCTTTTACCACCTGCTTCTGCCTCCAGATAAAATGTCTGAGCCACCCTCTGCAGCTGGGTTGGGGACAACAGTATGCTTCTCTAAGATACAGCCCGGTGGAGCACCTGTGGAGGAAAGGGCAGTAGCCTCAGGGCTTCTCAGCTTGCCTTATAAGCCAGGGTAAGTGTGATCAGAACCCTAGTATTCTCCACAGTCTACTGTGGAGCCCTGCTCAAAGTAAGGCCTCTATTCCCAAGTAGGTACCGGGCAGAGGAGGGAAACAGCATTACTTAACCACTCTTGCCTGGAATTTGATCTCATCAACAATAGCTGGGGGCAAGATGAGAAATGTTGATGTGCTGCCCCTCCCAGAATGATAAGCCTCTGACTGGGAGCTGGGAGAAGAAGGAGCCCTGTTTTCTTGGCTGCACCAGTCTGGAATGGAGTTTGTCTCACAGCTCAGAGAGAGGGGAGAAATTGAGCAGGTCTCGGTTCAAAGAGCACAGACTCACTGTTCTCACTGAGTTTGAGTAATTTTATAGAATAAATGTTTATTAAATTGTTATATCCCCTAAAACCATTTACAGAGACTTTAATTGGTTGTTTTTTAAAAATAATTTTCGGGACGCCTGGGTGGCTCAGTTGGTTGAGCGGCTGCCTTCGGCTCAGGTCATGATCCCAGCGTCCTGGGATCGAGTCCCACATCGGGCTCCTTGCTCGGCAGTGAGCCTGCTTCTCCCTCTGCCTCTGCCTGCCTCTCTGTCTGCCTGTGCTCGCTCTCTCTCTCTCTCTCTCTCTCTAACAAATAAATAAATAAAATCTTTTAATAAATAAATAAATAAAAATAAAAATGATTTTCACCAGTTTCACTGGGGACTGGGTCCACAGAGCTCCTCACGCTGTCATGCCAGAACTAGAACCTGGCATTATTGTAGAATTGTACAAGTATTTGTAATTATCATAACACTGTTAGTAACCAAGATATTCCATACAAGAGAAAAGTAATAAATACAATCAAAGAAGTAAAAATATTCTGCAAAGTTAAATTTGAATTAATATAAATATGAACTCATTTATTTTTCTATCTGAAAAAAAAAAAAAAAAAACCTAATTCAGGGCACCTGGCTGGCTCAGTCAGCAGAGCATGCAACTCCTGATCTTGGGGTTGTAAGCTCAAGCCCCAAACTGAGTGTAGAAATTACTTAAAAATAAAATTTTAAGAAAATGTTTTTAATTTAAAAAACCTATTTCATTAACTGTCCATTGAAAGGTCTAGAAGCAGTGGTAACACAATTGCAATCAGTATATCTAAGTGATATACTGTATATACTGATATCTAGTATACCTAGCTAGTTAAATATCAAATTTAACTTCTCTATGACTTATGAAGCTATTGTCTCTCAACTCTAAACACAGCATTTTATAACTGGCTCTGTCATGCAACATTGGCAGTCCAAACATTTCGCCTTTGAGGCTTGCTTACTCTTCAGTTCTGCCACTAGGAGGCACTAGGTTAGAGGAGGAGAGAAGGGACTTCAGGCTCCTTCCAGTTTGCTCATTTGCTGTTTCTGTCATTGTCAGCCTAACAACACCCTTCAACCTGGGGGTGGCAGTTAGTGGCAATCACCAGATTCTTCTGGTTTTCTGGAACTCCCTCAGAGAGACCAGTGCCAGCTAGGAAGCACCTTCTCCTGGGTTCCAGCTCCACCAGGCCATTCTCCCAAGTTTGCAGGTTCTTTTTTTTTTTTTTTTAAGATTTTATTTATTTATTTGACAGACAGAGATCACAAGTAGGCAGAGAGGAGGAAGCAGGCTCCCTGCCGAGCAGAGAGCCTGATGCGGGGCTCATCCCAGGACCTTGGGATCATGACCGGAGCCAAAGGCAGAGGCTTTAACCCACTGAGCCACCCAGACGCCCCCCAAGTTTGCAGGTTCTAATAGCCCAACCTCTTCTCTCTACTTCCCAGCCCTAGGAACTATAGCTGTTTCCTAGTTATCATCTTCTGTGTTACTTCCACTTTCTTTTTTTGCCTTTTGAGATCTCCAGTGTTCACTTCACTAATTTCCTAAAACAAATTCTTTTACTTATTTTTTAAAGGATTTGTTTATTTATTTGGGGGGGGGAGAAGCAGGCTCCCCGTTGAGCACAGAACTTGATGTGCAGTTCGATCCCAGGACCCTGAGATCATGACGTGAGCTGAAATCAAGAGTCAGATGCTTAACTGACTGAGCCTCCCTGGTACCCCCAAATCTCTCTTTTAAAAGAACTAGAATAGGCTCTGTTTTCCTGTCTGGATCCTGACATATGCTTCTAAATATAATCTTCCATTAAAAAAAAAAAAAGGTTTTCTTAAAGGAATGGGTGATTACACATCTGGGACAGAATATATACAAAATAAGCCTGGCACATCTTGTACCAGAAATCAAGAAAGATGTCAAATGGGTTCTGTCAAAAGGACTCAGAAGCCAAGAAGGAACACCCATTCACATTATATGAAATTATTTAAGCAATAAAAATGAATGTAACTGATTAAAATTCATTCAAAATACAGAATACATTTTATGTGTATACATACATATATACACATTATGCAAATGAGATGATACTTTAAACAATAAATGACAGTTACTTTTCTATAATTTTAATACGGTTTAGAAATGAATGAAAATGAAATCTTCCATCTTATCCTAGGAATCTTTTTTTTAAAAGATGGGTCATTATCTATACCTTGATTACTGTAGTGTTAATGACTATATGCATTTGTCAAAACTCAGAGAACTATACCTTTAAAAAGATACAATTTACAGAATGTAAATATGTCATAATTTTTAAAAATGAAAAACAGATTGTTGTCTACAGCCATACCACCCTGAACACGCCAGATCTCGTCTGATTGCAGAAGGTAAGCAGGGCTGGGCCTGCTTAGTACTTGGATGGGAGAATGTCTTTGATGAAGTGGTAGTAATTATTAAATCTATTAAGTCTTAATAAAAAGATTGTCTTGGGTTCTTTTTTTCCTCTCCTTTGGACAAAATGGAACAAATCTAAAAATATCCCCAGTAACAATGAAAGTCTGCATGCAGCTCAAGCCTCCCCTAACATGAATGACATAATTCTATGAAACAGCATTTGGTTTCACAGGAAGCTAGCTGAAGTTGACTCTGTTTTATAAATCAAGTTGCCAATGTTATCATGTGCTGAATTCTTTCCAAACCTTTTATTTGTTGTGTGAAACTAGACAAAGGTGCTAAAAGGTGATGTAAAGCAGACAAAGATGAGAAAAGGTTTTCACAAGAAGCAGTAATTAATGTGAATTTAAGTTCTTGTTGCATGGGAAATTTGATCAAAATTATGCAAGAAGATAACGAATTCATTTACTTCCTTTTTGAGGAGAAATACCTATATCTCAAATGAAGGCTGGAGTCAACTTCTCTCATATATATCTTAGAACTAGTTTTGTAGAAGTACATACATGATTAAATTTACAAAGTAACCACAACATACCTCCAAAGAATAACCCTAACCCAAACAAATCTAACAGCAGAGGAATCTGACTAGTGCTGCTACTAAATTCCATTTACAAATTTGTTTACCTTGTTTATAATTAGATAAAAATTAGAAAAATACATTAAAATTATTTTTAGCTATATATGCCCAAATCACTACAAAAGCACTTTATGTTCCTATGTTGACCTTCAGCACAAGTTTTTTTGTTTTGTTTTCTTTTTTTAAAGATCTTATTTATTTGACAGAGAGAGAGATCACAAGAAGACAGAGAGGCAGGCAGAGGGGGGGCACGAGCAAGCTCCCCGCTGAGCAGAGAGCCCGATGCGGGGCTCGATTCCAGGACCCTGAGATCATGACCTGAGCCAAAGGCAGAGGCTTAACCTACTGAGTCACCCAGGCACCCCCAGACCAAGTTTCTATTTTCAGTCTCATTTAGGTCTTTCCCATGCTTCTCTACAATTTCCCACCTCCCCCAGCACCTGTTTCAAACATTTATCATATCAAGTTCCCAGTTTACGCTATTCCACTTCCTCTCCTCTCAGATGACCTAGCCTCCTACTTTGCCAACGACACCAAGAGTTATAAACTCCTTCAACGTACCTCCCCTCCATCTCCAAAATGATTCCCCCTGCTCTAACTTGGAAAAAGAGGTTTTCCAGCTCTTCCTCACTTCATCCCTCTCTCCACAAGCCACATTCCATCATTTTGTTTCCATCTTTCTTCCTACACATTCAAACCAACTAATCCTAAAAATTCTTCCCCTGATCCTGGTTCACAGTCAAGACCAATTTCTCATTTACTAACTTCTGGAAGTATGGTTTATACCGGTTTTCCTGGCACCCAAACCTCCCACTATTTTAAACTCCCTAAACTAAAATCAACAAGACCCTTTCAACTGCCAAATCCAACAGCGTCTTTTCAGTTCTCGTATCACTTATGTTCAAAATAATTGTGTCTTTGCTTGGTTTGTATTGCATGACTTTCCTGATTTCCCTACTATCTTTCCAAGTAAAAACTTTCTCCTTCTGAATTCTCTTTCTTTGTCACCTCTAATAGACTCTCAAAGATCTCCTGTGGGAACATTACCCACTTTGGTAATTCACATACGCTTATATCTGATGACTCTCAAATCACTATCTCCATCCCCGCATCACTCACCTGACCCACCACCTGTTTTGTTCCTATAGACAACAACTCCCGGATACAACAGACTCTAAAATTTGGCATCAAAAAACAAAAACAAAAAGAGAAAAATCACAAACTTCTCTCTAAATAATCACGTACATTCCATCCAGAGCTTGGCACATAGTGACCACAGTGAGTTACTGGCTTCCAACAGAAATGAAATAAAGGCAGTATATAAAGCCTTACCAAGTATTTCTATCTTTTTAAGTTCCTCTATTAACCAATCACTAGTTCTTCTGGTATGAAACCAAACTATATCTTCCCATAAAAACCTGTTTTATTACTTTTAAATTTTTTATTCCTTTTTATTACTATGAAATATTTATTCCTAGGAAATACTAAAACCTCAGAATCACCTTATGTTTCTCTGGCTTCCCTCACTTCCAACTGATATATACCTTTAAAAATGTCTTTCAAATCTAAACAACTTTTTTGAAATGCATTCAGAAAGTAAGATAGATAGGCACATATGGCTGGTTCAGTTGAAAGAGCATGTGACTTCTTGATCTTGGGAGTTGTGAATTTCAGCCCCACGTTGGGTATACAGATTAATGTAAAAAAAAAAAAAAAAAAAAACTTTAAAAAATAAAAAAAACAAAAAAAAAAAAGTAAGATAGATGTGGCGAAGCAAATAAAATAAATGCTAATTACACAATCTAGGTGGTGGCTATACAGGTATTCACTGTGTAGTTCTTATAACTGTTCTGTATGCTTGAAAATTTTTATAGTAAAATGCTGAAAAATACCTGTATATGTTCAGATACTGTTCAAATGCTTTTTTTTTTTTTTTTTACCTTTTTTACCTCTCTTCTAAACTACTCTGAGAGCATAACTGAGCTCTCTATTTCCCCAATCCTTCCCACTGTAATCATCTGAAATGGCCCCCAATGACCCCTACCGGCTATTATTTGCACCTTTGTGGAGATGGCTTCCATACAGTATTGGAATTGGTCTTTATGACCAATACCATACAGCAGAAGTGATGGTTGAGAGATTGCAGCCTCTGGCTTCCAGTTCAGTACTCTCTCTCTCTGATGACTCATTCTGGGTAACATGTAGATCACTTAAGGATCTTATTAAAATATACATTCTGATTTTGGAGGGCAGGGGGAGGGCCTGATATACAGGATTTCCAGCAAAACCCTAAGTGATGCAGATGCTGCTAATTCAGGGACCAAACTACGGTGCTCTAAGTACAGCTAATGGGATAAGAAAAGAAAGAAAACAGGGAGAGTTAGATTTCCATTTTCTTCCCCTGCCATGTTTAAATATGTTAACATAGAGTTAAGTCTTCGTAGTGGTTCAGAGCAATTTCACCTTAGTCTATTCAGTTCTATAGAGCAGTGTTTCTCAAACATGAACATGCATATGAATCACCTGGGATCTTACTAAACTGAAGCATTAAGTCTAAGCAGGAGAGATTCTGAATTTCAAACAACTTCCAGGGCACATTGAAGTTTCTGGTCCATGGACCACACTTTTTTTGAGTAGTAAGGTTCTAAAAGTCTCCTATGCTTTTTTTTTTTTTAGTTTGACACATTTGATTATATAAAAATGTCAAATCTATTGTATGTCAAAACCATACGAAACTAGAAGACAACAAATTTGGAAAACACATTTGTGACATGCATATCTTTTGTATTAATTTTCTATTGCTGCATAAGAAATTGCCATCCTATTCTTTTCAAGTTTCAGAAACACTAACCTGAAAGATAAAATCTTGAAATGGTTTACAAATGCTCATAATACATTCCAGCTTTATCTCCAATCACTCCTACTCCAGCACCACCACTCACCCATGCAATGTGCACACCTATACTCTAACCGTATCTTACAATACCCTACACGAGTCTAAAATCTTAACTTCTCTAATCTTGCCCAGAAAACACACTCTTGTTTTAAGAATACTGCAAGTCCAAATAGAAGTCATCAGTTTATCATTCCTTTCCTCTTTCCCTCCCATTGATCTTTGGTATAGTTTGCCTACTTACAGGCCAAGCATTCTGCCACTCTAATCTGCCATGGAATAAAAAAGTTCCACAGCCTACTTATTCCAGATTTACACACACTTACACACACAAATATAACCCTTCTTCACAATTAATCTCTCAATACATGTTGTTTCTCATATAATTGTTTAAAAGATATGACTATCATAGCATAAAACCTACTCTTCTTTTTTTAGATTTTATTTTTATTTATTCATTTGAAAGAGAGTGCCAGCAGGGGGAGGAGGAGAGGGAGAGGGACATGCAGACTCCACACTGAGAGCAGAGTCTGATTTGGGCCCGATCTCAGGATCCTGAGATCATATAACCTGAGCTAAAATCAAGAGTCAGACACCTAACTGACTGAGCAACCCAGGTGCCCCCAAACCACCCCTTTAAAGTGTACAATATATTAGTATGTTCAAATAATATAATCAGTATATTCAAAGTTGTGCAATCATCATCACTATCTAATTCCAGAATATTCTTATCACCCCCAAAACAACCCCATACCCTTTAACATCATCTCAAAGTCCCCAGTCCCCCAGCCCCTGGCAACCACTAATCTTCCTGTCCCTATAGATTTGCCTATTCTGGACATTTCACATAAATGGACTCATACAGTATGGGATCTTTCTATCTTTGTTCATGTAGCATGATGTTTTTTCAAGGTTCATCCATTTTGTAGAATGTTTCAATACTTCCGATGTTTCAATTTCCTTCCGATAGCTAAATAATTTCATTGAATCAATGTACCATATTTTATCTATTCATCAATTGATGGCCATTTGGGTTATTTCCTCTTTTTGGCTACTTTGAACAATGTTGCCATGAACATGCTTGTTGTTCATAAAAACATGCAAGGTTTTATGTAGTCATGTTTTCGGTTCTCTTGGGTACATATCTAAAAGCAAACTTGCTGAGTAATACACTAACTCAACACAGAGCTAGTATATTACATGTAGTTAGAGATTAATTATGAAGAAGGGTTGTATTTGTGTGTGTGTTTGTGTGTGTGTAACGTTCTGACGAACTGCCAAACTATCTTCCAAAGCACCGAACCATTTTACATCCCTGCCAGCAATGTATGGGTATCTCCCTACTACATTTTTAACCCATGAGGATATTATAATTGCTGAATGGAAAGAGAGGTGTCTCCCCGCCCCCCCACCGATTGTATAATAATTCACTGCTAAGAATATTGAATTAACAAAAGAGAAGTACAGTTCTGGCGGGAAAACAAGGACTAAATGTTATAAGTCCAAGTGTACAGGTTTCCCCTGCTATCTGAAAGCAAAACATTCCCCTATGAAATCTTTTGTAAGCCAAAATGGCATAAAAGGAAAAAAGCAATTACCATTAATTTTTATGAAAAATGTTTTAGCATTCCCTGGCCTCCAAAATAATTTTTCTTAGACTTTTCTGCTACCTTAGGACATATCTTGCCAACGGATGCACAAAATAAATAGAGGTAAAGCGCCAATGCTCACAGACAGTTCAAAGCACTGTGATGCTGAGATGCTGAGTGTAGTACCCAGGGAAGGAGCGTGGCGGCGCCACTCTCACTGCCCAGCTGCGCACCGCCTCTACAACTGCTTGCTGCAAAGCAAACGCTGAAGCTATTTTCGCTTTTCACCTTTTTACTAAAAGCAAAACTCCTCTTCAGATTTCTTTCAGTTAGCAAAAACAGACACTAGCCTAGGTCTTTCCTAAAAAACGAAGTGGCAATAAAGGTGGACCTTCAAAAAGCCAGGGATACCTCTGCTGACCAAGTGAGTTAACCTCTCAGAGCCAACTATTAAATCATAAAATAGGGAGCCTGTAATGACAATTACGTTGCAGCCGCAACGTAATTAAACAATCCAAGTAAAGGTGAGCATTGGTGATTCAATCCTGGGCAGAGCTTTAGGGGCAAAGGGCTAAATGCCCGATCCCTCCTCTTCCTTCTCGGTTCCTTCCCGTAGGGAGGGGTTGCTGAGTGACAGCGGGGGCTGCAGCCACCTCCCTTCTCGGGGAGAGCCGGCCATATGAGCCACGCAGGATAAATTGTTAGAGCTCAAAAAGCTTGGCCGGGTCACTCCAGCCCAACCTCAACCCAAGGCGAGAGATTCCGCAGCTTGCTACTTAGCTTAGGAAGTCAGCGAAGGATCTTTCTTCCTTTTTTTGATGGTAATAAACCCATTTATTATGGTCGAAGCAGAAAAGGAGACGCAAAGAGAACACAAGCATATCCCCTCCAGCCACAAATCCAGTCTGTCTCTCCAACCCCGCATAAGGAAAACAAATATGAAACCCGATCCATTACGAACTCTGGAGGTTTATCAATCCCAATGGCCCTCACCCTCCAAAGACTCCCCTTATCGGAACCCCCCGGGGACAGATAGCGCAAAGCTTACCTGGTGGTTTCCTCCAGCTCGACCCGTTTCTGACCAAGCGCCTGCAGAGGCATAGTAGCCATCGCCTCCTGCGCCTTCTCCTGGCCAGGTGGTCTCAGCAGGGCCGCCCCCGCGCACCCGCCAGGAAATGGGAGGCTGGGGAGGTTCGGGGCGAGGAGGATACAAGGGCGGAGGTGGGTGCATGGGCACATCTCCACCTCCCGGCCCGTAGAAGCGGCCATACGAAGGACCGTCACTGGGGCCGTAGCCCGAGCGCCTCAAGGCCGACATGGGCTCTACTGCCCCGTAGCGCTTCCCGCCCCCCACGGCCAGCCCACAGCGCAGGCGCCAGCCGAGGAGAGGAACTGGACAGCAGGGAAAGGGGTCGGCCGATAACAGCCAATCCCAAGCCCGGTCCCGCCCCTTTGGCAGCCGCGTCTGAGAGTTGAAGGACGGAGTTCCGTGACTCGGAGGTCTGGGAAGCAAGAAGACACGCGGCAGCACCGTGTTTCTTAAAAAGGCGAATACATTTTCCTTACCATCTAGTCAGTCTAGATTCTTCTTCCCCTTTTATCAGGGATGGGGAATGAGTGTCCCGGGACCGCACGACAGCCCCGCCTCTTCCTGAGGATGGGCACGTGATACCGGAAGTGGGTGGGAATAATATGGAGGCGTTTCCGGCAGGCCCCGGCTGCTGAAAGCCGGGGCAGACGTGCTGCTCCGGGTCCGGGTTCCTGTCCCGGTCCCGCCCAGGCGGCGACTGTGGTCGGAGAAAGGAGGTGTTGGACGCGCTGGCCCACTGCCGCTGTACACTGCAGCCTTATCTCAGCTCAAAATGAACTATATGCCTGGCACCGCCAGCCTCATAGAGGACATCGACAGTGAGTAGCTCTTCTCTGGATGAAGTCTGGGATGAGATCCTTCCTCCTGGGCGGGTACCTGTTCATGGGGAGCTTGTGGAATGAGTCTGGGGCGGGCGGGGGGGCTGTTTTTAGCACACTTCGGGATGTTCGGCTTTGACATCCTCCACGTGAGTGAAGAGCCACAAGACACTCCGTTTGCCTCCCTTCTAGCCGACTACCGCTATCCTGCGCCTTGCAGCCTCCACCAGTCCCCGGGCCGATAAGCCACAAGCTGTAGAAGTCATTCCTGCTTTGGAGGGATGCGGCTGCTAATACTCAAACTTGAGAGTTGCCCCTCCCCACGTCTACTATCTCCCACCTGCGATATATCGAAGTACCAGGTTGTTACTGGTGTATGAATGAGAATACTTAAAGAAATGGTTCATTAAGGAACGGAAATTTTCAGATAACAGCTGTTGGACTTAATTGGCAGTAAACATGGGTTTTATGCCATGTAGATTGCGTGCAATGCAATCTTTAGCACTTCTAGGTTATGATGATAGAGATCACTGCCAGACAAAGATACTGACTTTTCTGGAAAGGCTGAATCACTTCAAACCTATTTTTCTGTTCGACAGTTTTCTTTTACTTGTACTAAGAAGACCTCCCTAGCGTTCAGTCCTGTACAAAAGAAAGACTCCTGTCTTCCCTTTTTCTAAACTCTCATCTGTGAATTATTCCTCAAGCAACATTTTCTAATCGTTTTAATCCTGTGGTCTGGCTTACTAACTTCTAATTGCTGCAGAATGGTTTACACAGTTCCAAACAAGTTACAACAATCACAGTTACTGTGTATACAAATTTTAAAAGTGAGCCGGTGGGTCGCCTGGCTGGCTCACACAGTAGAGCATGCAGGACTCTTGATCTCTGGATTGTGAGTTCAGCCTTTGGGTGTAGGGATTACTTAAAAATAAAATCCCTTAAAAAAATAATAAAAAGTGGGCACCTGGGTGGCTTAGTTGGTTAAACAGCTGCCTTTGGCTCCGGTTATGATCTCAGGGTTTTGGGATCAAGTTCCACATCTGGCGCCCTGCTATGCAGGAAGTCTGCTTTTCCCTCTCCCTTTGCCTGCTGCTCCCCCTACTTGTACGGTCTCTCTCTGTGATAAATAAAACCTTCAAAAATAATAATAATAATAATAATAAGTGAGTCTATGATCATTTTCTCTTTTTCTCATAGTCTGAAATCATTCTTTAAATCCAAATTAATGTTTTTGCTATTGAAAGAAAATGTAGTGTGAATTGGACCATATTTGTATATGAATAACAATTGCACAAGCCCATCTGTAATATGTTGTGAAATCTTCACTTTTAGTCATCTATATGGATGCCGTTTTGCCCCCACCTCTCATTTTATGTATCTGAACTATGTGAGGGCCCTAATACATTCTGCCAGTCTACTAAAAATAATTTTTTTTCTCAAACCCTCACCACTTCTTTGTAGACTCTAAGCCTCCTTTACTGAAAAGTTTGAAACCATTTCTTATGCACCCTTCGCTGTCCCCCCAGCCACACAAACTATTTCCTCTTATCTTCTCAGTCTTTCTGCATATTCACCCATCCTCTAATCTGAGTAGGAAGTATTACTCCCTTTCAGTCTATGTCCTTTATTACTCTTTTTCCCACTATATCTTCCATTAATACCCTTTTTCTCTCATATCATCTCTCTCCCTGGATCCTCCCCTTCATTCTTGTCCATCCATCTTGTGCTTTTTTCAGTTATGTCTCCTCATCAAACTCCCATCCCATTTTCATATCTTTACCACCAAACCTTTTGAATCTTCTCCATTTTGACTCTACTTCCTGACCATCTACAGTAGATCTCCTCTGTTACTCCTATAATCTGAGTTTTGTTGTCATCACACTGCTGAAGCTGCATTCTAAAAACACAGTTACATGCATTCTTCTGGGTTCTTCCCTCTCCTCTGCAATATTGTGATACTACTAACACTGGATTCGTAATTCTGCTTTCTTGATTTCTGTAGCACTGGACTTACTGATTTCTCATCTGTCCAACTCACTGTTCCCTAAAATAGGCTGTCCCTTGGGTCCTAACTTTGGTCTGCCTCTTTTTTTTTTTTTTATTAAAGATATATTTATTTAAGAGAGGATGTATGGGGTGGGCACAGGGAGGTGGGGGCAGAGGGAGAGAGAGAATCCCAAGCAGACTCCCGTCTGAGCATGAAGCTCAATCCCAGGACCCCGAGATCATGATTTCAGGTAAAATCAAGAGCCAGCCACTCAAACAACTGAGCCACCCAGGTACTCCATGCTTCTTTCTTTAAATCTCTAGGAGAGCTTCCTGGACTTTAATAATTATATCACCTCTTTGTGGACTTATCCAAAATTGCTCTAATTCTGATCTCTTTGACATTCCAGTCTTACATTTCCAACTGCTTGTTGACAGGGACCTGATCAGCACTTCAGAATCACAAATAGCTAATAATCTTCCACCTTAAGCTTCTTTTATTGCCACCTTCTGTTACATCATCCACCCTGACATGATGACTCAAAATTCCTACATGTGGGGGCGCCTAGGTCGTGCAGTCAGTTAAGCATTTGACTCTTGGTTTCAGCTCAGATCATGATCTCAGGGTCACGAGATAGAGCTCCACATTGGGCTCAACGCAGAGTCTGCTTAGAATTTCTCTCTCCCTCTACAGTACACGCCCCCACATTTGCGCACTGGCACAAGGTCTTGCTCTCTCTCCAATAAATAAATCTAAAAAAATTCCTGCATGTCCTTTACTCATTTCTTCAGCACCCTCTCCCCACACACAGTCACACCCCACCTTTGCAGATTCCCATCACTTAGAACTACACAGTCTTAAAAAAAAAAAAAGAACTTAGGTCATCTGGGTGCCTTAGCCAGTTAAAGTCCAACTCTTGGTTTCAGCTCAGGTCATGATCTCAAGGTCCTAGGATGAAGTTCCATTGTCTGCATTCGGTGTGGAGTGTGCTTGAGGATTCTCTCTCTCCCTCTCCCTCTGCCCCTTCCCCTGTGAGTGTGCATGTCCTCTCTTTTTCTCTCTCTCTAAGATAAATAAATGTATTCTTTAAAAAACAGTAGAACTACACAGTCTTAGTTCTCTCAGCTCTTCCTTCTCATTGGCCTTAGTCTAGGTTTCCTCTTCATGTCTCACATTCTGCTCTCCCTTTTCTGCCAGTTCAGTCTTCAGTGTTTTCTTGTGAAGTATAATCCAAATTGAATCTGCTTCTGGTACTTTGGGGACTTCATATTCTGTGACTTCCCTTCACATCCCTACCTTTTAGCTAAACATATATGGGCACATACCTGCTTTTTTTCCCTCTGCTTCCTAAATTACAGATTCCTGTTTCCCTTTCCCCATCATTCATCCCAGAGGCCAAAAATTATCTTTTAAGGCTCAGCTCAGATACCTCCAACCAGCTAGATAATTTCCCTTACATATAATTAAGATTTGCTTTTTTGTGGTATTTAATTATAGTGCAAAGAAGATTATAAATTCCTTCAGGGAAGAATCACTGTCTTATTTCTCTGTTATGTTTCTAGAAAGTACTTTATGCATAGCATTAAAGAAATTAATGAATGAATTTTGCTAGCTATTCTGGCAACTGGCTTATTGTCATTCTTCAGTGTCAGCTCAAAGACACCTCTTCGGAGAGTTTTCCCCTAGCCACCCTCTCTTCTGTAGCTACCTTCCCTCTCTCTTCATCATGTTACCCTGCTATCTTGTTTATTATTCCATTATTCCTAATCACAGTAGGTCATTGTTTTGTGTGTGTGTGTGTGTGTGTGTGTTTACTTGTTCACCTTTCTCCACCAGGAATGTAACTTGATATGGTTGGTGACTTTCTGAGCCTTCTTCTCTACTGTATATTTAAGCCCCAGACCAGCACATTGCTCTCAATAAATATTAATTGAATTTTCGCTCTAGCCTACTATCAGCATCCTCATTTACCTGTTGGAGGCATTATTTTTATTTAAAACCTTCCCTGCTCCCAAAGTGTGAAATAAAAGCTCTTCTCTAAGTTGAGAGGAAAATAATTCTAATATTAAGATCATATAGGTCATCTAGACTAAATTTCTCAATTTGTGTATATAGAAACTGACATGACACTGGGAGGGTTTAACTGCCAACATCAACATCTAGAGCTGGGAGTCAGGCTTCCAGGCTGCTCACCCAGTCCTTTGCCCACTCTGCCACCACGGGAATCTTATCATCTAAACCGCAGATGCCTTGGTCCTCCCTCATTTCCCAGTAAACTGTGCCTTAAATACTTTGGAAGAAGTGGTAGAACCTAACCTGCTATTAACTTTTTTTATTGTTAATCCTGTAAACTCACTGAAGCTAACAGTTCTCACTTTTTAAAGATTTTTTTTTCCCTCTCCCCAGAAAAGCATTTGGTCCTGCTTCGAGATGGAAGGACGCTCATAGGTTTTTTAAGAAGCATTGATCAATTTGGTATGTGCTAGTTACATACTTCTCTATAGTGAAGAGCTGCTGTTGTATGTTTGTGTTATTTTGTGTTGAAATTTATTTATCTGCAACTTTTTCAAGTGTCTGGCATAATGGAATACTGTTTGGAGTCATTATATCATTGTTTTCTGTTTTATGATTAGGTGATTCAAAAGCTAGTATTTACAAGCTTGTATTTCTAAAACTGGTTTTCACTAGAACATAAGATTACAGTGTTTTGGACTTTTTTTATTTTCCCCAGTAGAGGGAGCCAAATGATAGACATAAACTCAGTCCACTGAAAAAGCTGCTCATTTATACATTGGCTTGGGTGCGACTGCTCTTCAGAGCAGTTCCTGCACTGAAGGTAATCCCTCCCTGTCCAATGAAAGTTGGGTAGAAGGCATTTCTTGTAGCATTTTTGGGGTCCCAACTTTAAGCTCAAGATTTTACACTTTAGGGATACATCAGACTCAGAGAATCTCGGTCTTTGTTTTGCATCTTGCATTTTCCTATATAGAGATCTATATTTGCTTCTGTTTTGAGGAACTTCTCAGTTCATATCAACAGTTGTTGGACATCTGCTAGTGGATTCAACATAGGCATTCTGGAATGCCTAGAGGAATTACAGAAGATAGCATAGATACTTGGTTTTCTTCAGATAAGACAAATAGTACCAATTTATAAAAGAAAAATAATTATTCTTAAAAGACTTGGGGTTCTGAATCTTAAGCCAAGTTCGTCCCTTGGGGGAAAAGTAGCAAATCATGAATTTATGTCAGATTGCGAGGTATTGTTATCTGACAAAGTAAAAAAGAGGTTTTTGTGTATCATAATCCCTGGGTACCTGCACTGGATTATATGAATCCTAAGTACTGAAACAAAGTTAAATCTTTGGTAAATCATCATATATACATACCCATGCAACATAGAAAAACTGCTTTTTGTTTAAAAAAAAAGTTTCCACCTCTGCAGTTATTTAGGTTCTAGAATCTTCCAAGTGCCCTGCCCTTTTATATTTTCTTATAGTATGTCAGTATTGACAATCTCACTGATGTAAAGGAATTTAATTTTTGTAACTGATTCCCACCATCATTCATGCATCAGTGCAACATAATCCCCAATATTCTCTTTTTACAGTTGTTTAGAAGTCTCACGAGTGGTGTGTCTTAATAAAACAGGGGAAGACTGTTTAAATTTTTAGCTTTTCCCAGAATTAGAAAGTTTGGAAATCATGTTCAGTGAAATCTTTTCTACTCAAAATAACTGATTATTTGAGTTATGGACCTTTACCCAATAATTTGAACTAAATATCTTTGTTTCTTCCCTGTGCACTTATAGCTAATTTAGTGCTACATCAGACTGTGGAGCGTATTCATGTGGGCAAAAAATACGGTGATATTCCTCGAGGGATTTTTGTGGTCAGAGGAGAAAATGTTGTCCTACTAGGAGAAATAGTAAGTGAAAACCATTAAGCTGCTCTGGGTCTTGATAATCATACTAGTCAGGTTTCTTTTTGTCTTTTCAAGAAGGAAAAAATATATTTTCCACATGGCATCCAGCTTCTCACAGAAACCACCACATCAGCTTGGGAAAGCTACAGGTGTAAAAGGAAAACTACAGAGAATAATTAACTTTGTTTCAGTGCCTCTTGGCATTTTAAACATTTTGATCCTATTAGCAGCAAAGTATCATTGATTTTACCTGATATAAAAGTAGCATACTGTACAAACATGTTCATTAATATATTATTTCTTCTATCTTTAATAGCAGAAAATTGAAAAACTTAATACCAAACAAGAGATGAATAATTTAATAAAGTATGATTTATACACAATGGAATATTTTGCAGTCATTTAAACAATTG
Source organism: Taxidea taxus jeffersonii (assembly GCA_003697995.1). Classification (NCBI taxonomy): domain Eukaryota; kingdom Metazoa; phylum Chordata; class Mammalia; order Carnivora; family Mustelidae; genus Taxidea; species Taxidea taxus. The sequence continues at coordinate 508 of RCUC01133475.1, read as the reverse complement.
GTTAAAGTAGGTTTTTGTGACATAGAGCTAATGAGCAATGCTTGAAGGAAAGACACGTTGGATATACATCATGATGTCCTGTTTTTTAAAGAGGGAAGGGGAAGGAAAGAAGGGGGCTGTAGGAGAAGCCTTTCTGTTAACTCCTGAGAATGGAGCTCAGCCTCACTTGGATCCTTAGCTCACAACCAAAGAGGATACCTCAGTATGCCAGGGAGACCATTTGGCAGGTGAAAAGTTAAGTCTTCTAAAGTATTTAGGGGTGTGAGTGTGTGTGTGCGCGTGCACATGCACACGTATACATACATACATAATCATGCATATACACGTATACATTTATTTAGACACACACACACACACAACTATTAGAAAACTATATAGCTAATAGAAGTGCTCTGACATTTTTCATGGGGGGGCTTTTCAGGTTTTTATTTTAGTTCCAGTTAGTTAATATACAAAATTTTTGTTGTTGTTGTTTAAGATTTTAATTTTAAGTAATTTCTGCGCCCAA
>ML102386.1:5625-22931 GCA_003697995.1 Taxidea taxus jeffersonii | reverse complement strand
TATATATATACAATGGAATACTATGCAGCCATCAAAAGAAATGAAATCAGTGGTTCATTTTTGCTCTTGTTTTCCTGATCTCAAGAGAGACCTATCCAGGAAAATGTTGTTAAAATAAATCTCTATGAAATTATTGTCATTTTTGAGGAGTTTTATGGTTTTAGGTCTTGTATATGGGTCTTTAATCCATTATGAATTTTTGTTATGATGTAAGAAAGTGGTCTAGTTTAATTCATTCTTCTAATGTAGCTTTCTAGTTTTTCCAACATTTATCAAAGAGTTTTTTTTCCCTATTAGATAGTCTTGCCGTAGCTGTTGAATAATAATTGATGATGTAAGGATTAGTTTATTCCTGAGGTTTCTACTCTGTGCTATTGTTCTCTGTGTCTGTTTTGTGCCAGTACCATACTGTTATGTTTACTGTAGCTCTGTGTATAGTTTAAAATCTGGGATTATGGTATCTTCATCTTCATTCTCTTGCCAACATTGTTCTGGCTTTCGGAGTCTTTCGTTGTTCTGGCTTTCAGAGTCTTTTGTAATTTCATACAAATTTTAAGATTATTCTAGCTCTGTGAAAAATGCAGTTGGTATTTAATGGAAAATGAATTGAATTTGTAGATTGCTTTAGGTAGTATGAACAGTTTGACAATATTAATTCGTCCAATCCATGAGCACAATGTATCTATTTGTGTTCAACTGTCTTTTTTCCACCAATATCTTATAATTTTCAGTGTACAGGTCTTTCACCTCGTTGGTTAAATTTATACCTAGGTATTTTATTCGTTTTGATGCATTTATTAATGGGATTTAAAAAATTTCTCTTTGGCTAATTATTATTGGTATTTAGAAATGCAGAGATTTTCTGTCTATTAATGTTGTGGCTTGCAACTTTACTCAATTCATTTATTCTGATAGTTTTTTGGTCATCTATGATTAGTAACAGTTTTAATTTTTCCTTACTAATTTGGATGAATTTTATTGCTTTTTCTTGTCTGATTGCAGTGGTTAAGACTTCCAGTACTAAGCCAAATAAAAGTGGCAAGAGTGGGGGCACCTGGGTGGCTAGTAGATTAAGCCGCTGCCTTTGGCTCGGGTCATGATCTCAGGGTCCTGGGATCGAACCCCACATCAGGCTCTCTGCTCTGCGGGGAGCCTGCTTCCTCCTCTCTCTCTGCCTGCCTCTCTGCCTACTTGTGATCTCTGTCTGTCAAATAAATAATAAAATCTTAAAAAAAAAAGTGGCAAGAGTGAACACCCTTGACCTGTTTTGATATTAGAGGAAAATCTCTCAGTTTTTCACCCTTGACTATGATATTAGTTGTGGTTTTGTCATATATGGCCTCTACTATATTAGGTTATGCTACTTCTAAACCCACTTTGCTGAGAGTTTTCAGCATTAACAGATGTTGGATTTTGTTAAATGCCCTTTCTGCATCTATTTGTATCATTATATGATTTTAACCTTTTATTTAGTTAAACTGATATATCATGGTTGTATTGTACATATTAAACCATCCTTATTTTCCTGGAATAAATCACATTTGATTGTGATGGATGATCTTTTTAATGTAATCATTAAATTCATTTCACTAATATTTTGTCAAATATTTTTGTATCTATGTTGATCAGGGATATTGGTCTGTTATTTTCTATTTTTATAGTATCTATATCTGGTTTTGATATTGGTTTTAATGCTGGCCACAGAATGAATTGAGGAGCTTTCTTCAGTCTTTTTTTGTTTGTTTGTTTTGCATAGTCTGAAAAGCTAGGTATTAACTTGTCTTTAAATGCTTGCACAAGTTTGTCTGTGAAGCCATCTGGTGTTGGATTTCTGTTTGTTAGGAGTTTTTTTTTTTTAATTATTATTATTATTACTAATTCATTTGTGTGACTAGTAATTGGTCTGTTCAGGTTTTCTATTTCTTCCTGGTCCAGTCTTTGAAGACTGTATGTTTCTGGTAATTTATTCATTTATTCTAGGTTATAGAGTTTGTTGACATAAAATTTTTTGTAGAGACCTCTTATAATCCATTGCTGTATGTTGGATGTCACATCTCTCTTATTTCTGATTTATTTGAGTCTTTATTTTTCTTAATAAGTCTAGCTAGAAGCTATCAGTTTGTTTATTCTTTCAAAGAAGCTCATACTTTCATTGATTTTTTTTTATATTTTTGTCTCCATTTTTTATCTGAATTATTGCCTTTCTTCTTCTAACTTTGGACTTTTTTTTTTTCTTCTTGGTCCTTTTGGTATAGGGTTAGATTGTTTGAGAATTTGTTTCTCAAGGTAAGCCTGTATCACTGCAAAATTTCCTTTTAGAACTACTTTTGCTGTGTCCCAAAGATTTTTGAGTTGTTGTGTTTCCATTTTCCATTGTCTCCATGTATTTATTAATTTCATTTTTTATTTCTTCATTGACCCATTATTTGTTCAGTAGCATGTTGTTTAGCCCCTATTGGTTTGTTCTTTCTATTTGTTTTTTTCTTATAATTGATTTCTAGTTTCATATCATTTTGGTCAGAAAAAACGCTGGGTATGTCAATCTTCTTAAATTTATTGAGACTTATTGCATGGCCTAATGTGTGACTCTCTGGGAAAATGTCCCATGTGCACTTAAAAATAATGTGTATTCTTCTGTTTTTGGATGGAATATTTTATCTCTTAAATCTATCGAGTCTAATATATTGGTCAAAGCTGCTGTTTTGTTATTTATTTTCTGTCTGGATGATCCATCCATCAGTGTATGTGGGGTGTTAAAATCCTTACTATTATTGTAGTACTGTCAAATTTTCCCTTTATGTTTGTTAATATTAGCTTTATATATTTAAGTGCTCCTATTTTGGGTGCAGAGATACTTAGAATTGTCATATCCTCTTGTTGGATTGATCCATCATTACTTAATATCCTGTCTTTAGCTAGTCCTTGTTTTTGAAGTTGATTTTGTCTGACTTAAGTTGTGCTCCCCCATCTTTGTTTTTATATTTTTGCTTCCATTTACATATAATAATTTCTTCCATCTCTTCACTTTCAGTCCTCACATACCTTTATATCTAAAGTGACTGTCCTGTAGGCAGCATATAGATGGGTTTTGTTTTTATTTGTTTGTTTGTTTTGTTTTTGTTTTTGTTTTTTATTCATTCACTTCCTCCTTGTCTTTTGATTAGAACATTTAGAACATTCACATTTAAAGTCATTGTTGATAGATATCTATTTACTGTCATTTTGTTCATTGTTTTGTTTGTTTTTCATCCTCTTTTTGTTTGTTTCTCTTGCTCTCTTTCCTTGGAATCTATGGTTTTCTTTTAGTGTTATGCTTAAATTTTCTCATCTTTACTTTTTGTGTATCTATGATAGGTTTTAAGTTTGTGGTTATCATGAGGTACAGATATAACATTTTAAGTATATAGCTTTCTATTAAATTGATTGTCATGTAAGCACTACATTTAATCCCACATCCATATTTTATGTACATGATATAATTGTTTACAACTTTTTGTGAGTCTATTAACTATTTTTAGATATAATCAATTTTACTAATTTTATTTTTAAATTATCATACCTGCTATAATTATAAGTGATTGATTTATGACTTTTATTAAGTTTTTTCTTTTGATAATATTCTTCTAATTATGGCCTTTCTTTTCTGCTTAAGTAAACATTTATTTTAAGTTCTTAAGTTAGCTTCTTTAACTTGTCTGTCTGAGAAACTTTATCTTTCCTTCAATTGTGAATGATAGCCTTGCCAAATAGAGTATTATTTGTTGTAGGTTTTGTTTGTTTGTTTGTTTTGTTTTTTCTTTCAGCACTTTGAATCTTTCAGCACTTTGAATATATCATGCCATTTTCTCCTGGCCTGCAAAATTTCTGCTGGAAAATCAGCTAATAGCCTTATGGGGTTTTCTTTCTACTTAATTAGTTACTTTTTTCTTTTTGCTTTTTAGATTCATTATCTTTAATCTTTCACATTCTCATTTTTGCGTGTGTGTGTGTGTGTGTGTGTATCCTTAGGTTTCTCTTGTTTGGGGATCTCTGTGCATCCCAGACCTGGATTTCTATTTTTTTTTGTTTTGTTTTATTATTTTTTGTTTGTTTTTCCCTGAGGTTATGAATTTTTTTTCCTATTATTTCTTCAGTTAAGTTTTATGCCTTTTTAACTTTTTTAACTCTTCTCCTTCTGGGATTTCTATAATGTGCATGTTAGAATGTTTGATGTTGAGGCCCCTGGGTGGCTCAGTTTGTTAAAGCCTCTGCCTTTGGCTCAGGTCATGATCTTAAGGTCCTGGGATTGAGCCCTGCATCTGGCTTTCTCCTTAGCAGGGAGCCTGCTTCCACCCCACTTCTCTCTGCCTGCCTCTCTGCCTACTTGTGATCTCTCTTTCTGTCAAATAAATAAATAAAATCTTTAAAAAAAAGAATGTTTGATGTTATCCTAAGGGTCTCTTAACCTATCTTTATTATTATTATTTTTAAATTTTTCTTTTTGCTGTGAGCTTGGGTGCTTTCCATTATCATGTCTTCCAGATCACTGATCTATTCTTCCGCAATCTGTTGAGTTCCTCTAGTGTATTTTTCATTTCAGTTATTATATTCTTCAACTTTAATTGGTCCTTTTTATATTTGCTATATTTTCTTTTTTTTTTTTTTTAAGTTCTCACTGATTTCATCCATTTTCTCTCAAGTACAGTAAGCATCTTTATGACCATTATTTTGAACTCTTTCTCAGGTAGACTGTTCATCAATTTTGCTTGGTTATTTTTCTGAATGTTTGTATTATTCTTTCATTTCAAGCATATCCATCTGTTCTGTCATTTTGTTTGATTTTTTTGCATTTATTTCTATCAATGAATGAGGTAAAGTAGCTACCTTTACTTGACCTTGAAGGAGTGTCCCTGTATAGGAATACCCTCTGTGGAGATGCATGTACCTGAAAAATTTAGCTGGATCTGAATTCTGCTTGGGCTGGAGAGTCCCATGTTACTTTGTGTAGGGATTTATGGCTAAAATCACTGTAGCTGAAGTTAGTGTCAAATAAGGGTGTCCTTGGGGTGCTTTGCATCCATGCTGGCTTGATGTGAAGCTGGAGGTGAAAAGAACACAGGCTAATGTTGTTTTGTGTGCTGTGTTGGCACTGCCTTGGTGGAAACGCTAAGGTTCAAGTAAGCATTGGTACCAGGACTATCTCAGGACGATAGCTGGAGCAGGTGTGAACTAATGGCCTAGGTCTCAGTGAATCCACAGGCTGGTATGCCCAGCTAGTATGCCCAGACTTTGCTTCTATCTGTGCTATTGAGCTGGAGGTGAATGTAAATAATGATCCCACTAGCGACACCCACCAGAGAGAAGTTTCCAGCAATTTCCCAACATTTGGCAAATCCTCTAGAATTAGTGATTAGATTTTCTTCATGTCTAGTTTAGTTTCCTTTTCAATCGTGGCTCTTTCACTTCTCCAAAAATCATAATTTTACAAGCAATCCCTCAATACTGTCCCTCTCTACTGAAATTCACAACATTGGGGATGAGATTCCCATCATTACTTTGTCTCCATCTCTCCTGAGGTTCTCTATGCAGTTCCTCTAGCCCTTGTTGTGCTGAAGCTTTTCAATCAGCCCTCAGTTCTTCCTCAGGAAGAATTGTTCTATATGTAAGTGTAAATTAAGTGTGTCCATGTGAAAAGGTGGACTCAGGGTCTTCCTATGCACCATATTGGGCCCCTGTTCCTAAAAGGAAAATTCTCATTTCTTTTTGTTGAAGATATTTGAGGCACAGTGTTTTTAGATTTTAATGAAAATATTATTTTTAATTTATATTTTTCTTTTCTAACTTGTGATTTTGGTCGAGTGTCTAAGAATGCTTTGCTGTGCATGATCCATAATCACGAATACCTACTATTTTTTTTTCTAGGAGTTCCATACTTTTAGCTTTTACATTTAGACCTACAGTCCATTATGACTTAATTTTTGTCTATGGTGTAAGGAAGAAGCTTCACCTTATTTTTTGGATATGTATATTCAGTTGTCTCCCCATTATTTGTTATTCTTTTCCCACTGAATTATGTTTGTGATCTTGTTGAAAATTATTTATTTCTTATGTCACAAATATTTATTGAAAATTCCCTGAATGGTATGAAAACATTTCTAGGATTTTTTAGGTCAATTTTAAAAACAGTAATTTAAGTATAAGAGAATTATATAATTTGGTGACTTTAAAACAGAGAAATATAAAAAACCCACAGGATAGCATACAAAACAATTTCTCCCATCCAAGTACTAACCAGGCCCGACCCTGCTTAGCTTCCGAGATCAGACGAGATCGGGCGCGTTCAGGGTGGTATGGCCGTAGACTACAAAACAATTTCTAAAAAAAAAAACAAACACAAATTCTGAAACTGGTCCTTGAGTTATTTTAGTCAAAAAATAATAACATCATGTACAAAGACATGAATGTGTGACAAAATGTGTCATGTTCAGAAACAGTTGTTATGTATTCCTGGAAAATAATCTATGTTTCCAGAGGGTAAGTTCTGAGAAACAAATACAAAATATGGTACTTCTTGTATGTCATCCCAAGGGGTCATTCAGACTTTAGAGAATGGGAAAGCACTGTAAACACTAGCAGAAATGTGAATGGGATGCATATTTTAGAAACATCACTCTGAAGTGTTATAAGAGAACTATGAGGTAGGAGATGGAGAAACTATTAAGGTAGATTTTGGAATGGCAGCTGCAAGAGATAAAGAGTGCCAGTGAAAAGACAGAAGCAAATGTGACAAAAATCAAGTCATCTCTATCTTTACATCTATATCTTTAATATATATTTGATGTGGATATTAGATATATCCCTTAAAGACTGCGAAACAAAGTGGGGGTTTTGGAGGTAATTCGGGTGAGGGGATGGGTGAACCTGGTGGTGGAATTTAAGGAGGACACATATTGCATGGAGCACTAGGTGTGGTGCTTAAACAATGAATCTTGGAACACTGAAGAAATGAAATAAAATTTTAAAAAAGATATTGAACAAATTGTATTAACGATATAGAAGAAATTGTTTTCAGTCACAGATTGGACATACAGTCTTCCATACACAGATGTGTAGAATTATACTGTTGTGGAGTTCCCCATTTTCTGTGGATTTGTATGATATTGATACTATGTAGAATATGATTTTAAAAGATATTTTAATTTCCTGAGAAATCTACCACATGCACCACAAGTAAATGCATATAAGCAAGTGCCAATTAAAGGGTTGATATGGCATGTTAAAAAAACTAATGATTGATCCCAAGGAAGGAAAAGAGAAATAATAATGAACTAATTGTGAAGACAGAAAATAGCAGGAAGGGGGAAAGTAGAAAGGAAATAACAAGATAGTAAAATTTATCTCAACAATTTCAATAATTACAGAAAATACAAATAAACACCAAATTTGTTTTTAAAATAAAGAGAGGTTTTATTTTATTTTTTTAGATATTTTGGGTATGCCTTAACTAGATTAAAACAAAATAGGATTTGAAAGGAAGGTATTTCTTTTATTAGCATTTTTGCTATAACCAGATTTTAATCCAGATTCAGGTATCTATCTTACTCTCCCAATAAAGAATATAACATGCAGAGGCTGTCAGGATGGAAAACAAGTCAAGTCCTAGTTAATATATACAACTTTATATACGAAATCTCAGACAAGTTTAAAAATAAGAGAATGAAGAAAATGACCAATATTAAACATATAAAATCAAGTGTATCTAACTTAGTGTTACCAGAAGTAAAGAGAATAATCTCAGAATAATAGTGTGTACTTACAGTAGAATATTGTATTCTAAAAATAATATGCAGTAGCAGACTCCTAAATATAAAAGTAATTGATTTTTAAAAAATAGAAAACTCTACAAGTGTAATTATAGATTAGTTATTTTCTCTACAATTTGTGAAAGAAGTTGGCAAAAAGTGGGGGTACTGGCTATTTGAATAAGTCTAATGATCCACTTGGCAAATTTGTTATTTATGGGGGTGCCTAGGTGTCTCAGTCAGTTAAGTATTCTGCTCTTGATTTTGTCTCAGGTCATGATCTCAGAGTCATGAGATCTAGCCCTGTGTGGGGCTCCGTATTGGGTGTGGAGCTTGATTAAGATTCTTTCTCTCCCTCTCCCTTTGCCCCTCTCTACTGCCTCCCACCACTGTCTTTCTCCTTCTCATTAAAAAAAATATATATATATTTATAGAATACTGTATGAAACAACTTTATATTATATGTTTTTAAGGTACATATCTTACTTTAACAAATTATAAATTGGGTCATGAAAAATGTTTATAAACCTTAAAGGATCAAAGTCACAAAGTGTTCTGTTTTCTGACATCAAATTAGCATCAAGCAACAATAAGGTATCTAGAAAATTCCAAGTGTTTACAAATTAAACATGATCTTTCTAGATAACTTATAAAACAAACAAGACACCATGAAAGAAATTAGAAAATATTATTCACCAAACAACTGAAAATACCATATAATCGAATACTTGGGATAAAATTAAAACATTGTTTAAAAAAATCTTTATGTCTGTAATATTACATACAGGACAAAAGAAAGTTTCAATATCTGTGGATGTGTATGTAAACTTCCACATTAAGAAATTAGAATGATTTAAGAAGATTCTAAGAAATTAGAATGAAAAGTGGATGTTAAACCCAAAACATGTAGAAAAAAGGCAATAGCAAAGACTAGAGTGGAAATTAGTGAATCCTAAAGTAGAGAAACAATTAAAAAAAAGAGAACAATATGTTTTATTAGTTATTAACAGGTTAAATATTTAAATTAAGAAACACACTAAATATTAATTATTATCAGGCAAGACAGAGGGTGTCATAATATTATACCAATATTAAAATGGTAATTAATGAATATTAAGAACAATTTCGTACCAAATAAAGTGGACATTTTAAATGAAATAGAAAAAGATTATAGGAAAACAAAACTATTAATCTAACAAAAGAAGGATTTGAAAGTATGAATATCACTCTAATTATCAAAATAATTAAGTTCATATATTAAAAATTTTGCAAATTCACAGCAAAATCCAAATGACTCAACTTGTGAATTTTATCAAACAAATTTGAAAGTGTTACTGTTTTAAACAATATTTCATGAAATAGAGAACATTTTCCAACTCATTTAAATGGGTTGCAAGATTATACTAATACCTGACAAAGATATTACAAGAAATGAAAATTACAGATTTATAACACATAAATTTAACTATAAAAACCATTATAATATTAAAACTTTAATACAATAATATAAAGCATTGCAAGGAGATTATCCCATCCATGGGATTGGTATGGGTTTAGAAAATAAATTACTAAAATGCATCATCTTGGTAGAATAAAGGAGCAAAATAACATATCATTTAAATCTCCAGAGAAGTGTGTTGAAATATATTTAACTGCCATATATCATGATTAAAATATTATTCAGAGTATTATATATTTAATCACTTTTAGTAACTTTCTTTATAAATATGATCATTTTGTCTATATTTTCCAATGTATTAGCATGTTGATTTATAATTATACCTGCAGTGTTTATGTTTCTCTTTTTAAGTTCTAATAATGTATATTTAATCCTTTTCCTTTTTTCCTTGATTATATTTGCCCATTTTTTTCCTAACATTATCATTCAAAAAATTTATTTCTTAAATTTCCTTGTTGAAACATTGTTAACTTGTTTTTCAAACAAATACACTATTTTCGAAGACTATTTTCTTTGTGAGAGCAAATCTTCAGCATTTGTTGAGACTTACTTTATAGCCCAGGTCTGTGATATTTGGTATTTTTCATTAGTAATTCATGTTTTATGACTTTCACAATTTTAATTTGACACCTAAACATTTTCATTTTAATTTAAATATTGGTGAGTAATATTGTATTGTAAAAATTGACATTTTTACATTGAATCGCATATGATCGCATATGATCTTTTAAATACATTTAATTAAATTTTATAGTGATTTCATTCTCACAATTATTTTAGAAATAAACAGACTTATTTAACAGTTGGTAGTAAAAAAATAAATTAAAAAGACAGTTGGTAGTAATGACTTTTTAAGTTTTCTTTGTGAACTAATATTCTTTTCTATGTTCTCATATAGACATTTATCTATGAATGTCATTTACTGCTTGGAATCTGCTTATCAATTTTCATGCCTCACTGCAAAAATATTAGTTTAAATTATATTTGAATTTCAATGATAAGATTAAGATCGAAGAAAGTTTTGGGGGAGATTGAGTTATTAACATAATTTGTACACAGTTGGTTGAAGGGGTGTACATGAACATTTTTAATCCTCTAAAAACTATAAATGTATTGGAAGTGTTACCGGAGTTAGGGTCTTGGGCTTGACAGTGATATGAGGTCAGACCCAAAAGTCAAAGGCACAGGCAACGTTATTGGGGCTACAGCTCAAGCTGAAGAAAAGCTCTCAGCACCATCAGAAAGTGGATTAGGCTGGCTTTTCCTAACAAAGAGAAGGCCCTGAAGAAATGGGGAAATTCCAGCTCAAGAGTCCCACTTCCATCTGTTATGCTATTAACGGATAAAAAAAGTGCCTCTTCTGGATTGGTTGATATTGGCAGGCAATCCAGGCAGCTCATTGGTGCTCTTTGGAGTTGGGGTTTTTCAGGTTTGTGAAGTTTCTATTCTTTCTGGGTCAACGGGCTCTGGCTGAGGCTGTTTTTACATCAGGTTTGTATATTGGCCCACATCCTGGTTCTGCTGGGGGAGAAGCAGTTTAGCAATAAGAGCCCTCCAGAAATGCAGGTACATATCTTAGTTTTAGATAGTTTATTTTTCAACTGGGGCTTGTTCCCATGGTCCCTAACTCTCAAAATTACAATTTTTGAAGGAGTAATGAATCTACTGTTTTTAAATAGTTGATAATCTATGGATGAAGAATATATGTTTGGTGTCATCAAAGGAGCGAGACTGATGCAAAGCGAAAGTCAAGCAAAACTTTATTTCCTGTCAAGCATCAAGAATCAAATAGACCGGTCGGGGCCATCTCTTACAAAGAGGCAACCCCTTTCAGCCTCACAGACTAACTTTTATAGAGGAAAAGCCATGTGGTTGAGCCTGGCTACACACAGAGGTGACCAATGAGATTGCAACACACAGAGAAAACTGCACAGTCATGCTAGGTCACACACAGGTGGCCAATGAGATTTCAATTACCCTAGTAGATATATGCACGCCCCACTGATTGGATGTCTCCACCTGGTTTGACCCGCCCTTGTATCTGGGCTTTGCTACCTAGGACTGGTTTCCCAGACTTGTTTTTAAGTAAATTCCTCTGGGAGGGGCAGGGTCAATCTAAGTTTACTGCATAAACAACAAAATGGCTCCCTCTGGCTAAGTAGGCCCTTACAATGTACTGCTGAAGTAATACATTATTATTAAGCCCATTTATATTTTTATTGTAATATAATTTCTGAAACTGTTATATTTTACATGAATAGTAGTAAAATCATTACATTAACTTTAGTATCATTCACTTCTTTGGATGCCAATAATGTCAATATACTGACATGCACATAATTGTCCTTCCTCAAAAATTATTTTTGCTGATAGTTTTAAAACAACATGGTCATTCCTAAAATAAATGAATAAAATAAATAAATTATTTATTTATAAAAATAAAATATAAAAATATGTAAAATATAAAAAGCACTTCTTGTTCTTTAGAGACTGAAAACATAATTTTTTTCTTTTTGCCAAAACATTTCATGTAACATGTTAATGTGTATTACATAATTGCTAACTTATCTTGAAAGAAGAGATCATCATTATTGTGTGTAATGCTAAGAAAACAAAATTTTTTGGATTAGAACAGTGTTCTTTTTAAGTTTCATCTATAAAAAAATCTTAGTGACAGAAAAGTGTAAAAAAAGTTTGAGAAAAAAATAGAAATATACTGTTACACATTTTTAAAAGTCCTGCTTAACACAATGTACTTACAGTTTTAGATAATCAAAATATTTAAAAATTTTCCATATAATGCAAACTGTACATATTGCAATATGTTTATATCATCATATATTTTACATATAATTTTCTAGTTATGTACATTTACAGGTTGATTTCCTTTAATATATGGAAAATATCTACCTTATAAGCTTATCAGCAATCTACAGTGTCAATAAGATTTACTTTCGGTAATGGGAAAAATTAACTTTATTCTTCAACTCATAAAAATGTGTCAGCTCAAAATTAAATCTCACTCATGATTTACAATTTTAAGATAGATTAATCTAAAACATCTTTCTGTTCCTTTTTTTTCCATTTTCTTTTGTTAAGGGATTATTTTTATAAGTATTCAAACATATTCTTTTTTCTTCAATATTATTTTGAAAAGAAGAGAAAAATACTTTTTTGATCTGCTTCCCTCCCTGGTTCTCTATGTGCCAAATATATCTAAATAGTTGTCTATATTAGTCTAATTTTTACTGTGCAAGCGTCTTGTAAGTTAAATCCAATCAGTATGTTGTTTGCCACTTTACTGAAACTGACCTTGAACTAGTTACCAGTGACTTCCATATTAAAGTCTCATCAGTTTTGTGTTCTTCTTTTAATTCGGCATAGTCTAATATTGTTGATCACATTGGCTTCCAACTTACTTCATTTGTCTTTCATCAAAGAAAATCTGAGTTCTTTTGGCCTTGTTGACTTCTCAGTGTCTACCTTTTCTTATTACATGTCTCTTGGCTCTTCCATATGAAATGTCAAGGATTATTAAATTTCTTCCTTCGTGTAACTCAGCTCACTACCATAATTTTGTTCACCCAGTCTAATGGCTTTGAATACCATATAATTTCTGATGACTTTCAAATGTCTATCTCTCAACCACAGATCCTTCTTAAAATCCTATCTTTTTTTTTTTTTTAAAGATTTTATTTATTTATTTGACAGACAGAGATCACAAGTAGGCAGAGAGAGAGGAGGAAGCAGGCTCCCTGCTGAGCAGAGAGCCCGATGCGGGGCTCGATCCCAGGACCCTGAGATCATGACCCGAGCCGAAGGCAGAGGCTTTAACCCACTGAGCCACCCAGGCACCCCCAAATCCTATCTTTTATATGCAGCTGCTTCTCTAGCGTCTCCACTTAGATGTATGAAAAAGATCCCCCATATTCAAAATATAATCTAGCATTCACATGTATTAACATCACTGTTACATATTTTCCAAGTCACCATTATAATTCCATGGAGTATTATCATACCTTCCTGTTCAGAAACATAAATTTAAGTTTCTTGTACTGCATAACAAACAACTTAAAATGGTGATGGTGTTAAACAGTAATACTGTTATGCTTATAGATTCTGCTGGTCAGGAAATCAAGAACATCTAAGCTGGACAGTTTCAATTCCTCATATCTTATCTATATGATTATTTTTATGGCTTATTGCACTGACTGTGTCTTACAATATAATGTTGAATAAAATTGATGAATGTGAACATCTTCACTTTATCCCTAATATTAGAAGAGTATCATTCACTATTTTGTCATTCAGTATGGTGTAATCTGTTTTTGTTAGGTATCTTTGTTTAGGTTAAGTAAGTTCCCCTATATTTTCAGTTAGCCAAGATAGTCTTATCATGAATAAAACATGAAGTATTATATTTTAGTCTATTTATATGATAACCCATATCCATTGATTTTTGAATATTGCACCAGCCTTACATTCATTCAATAGATCCAGTTAGTTATGGCAAGCTTTGTATAATTTATGGAATGCCTTGCCACAAAGTTAATTATATTCTATTTTTAACATCTGTATTATTTATAGTGATATCCTATCTTTAATTCTTAATATCTGAAATATTATCTTCTCTCTGGCAAAAGATTTCTCAAAAGAACCAGATTTTGATTTTATTTATTTTTTTTTCTGTTGCTATCCTGTTTTCTATTTCACTAGTTTCTTAATGCCCTTTGATTTGGGTTTAATTTTATCTTATTTTTAACCATCCCTCTGAACAAGATACTGCTTAAAATATAACCTATGAGAACTTATACTACTTATCAAGCATGCTTAGATATAGCTTTAAGAAAAACATGTACTGGTAACAGGCCTCTGAGAGAGAGGACAATAGACATCCTTGAGGCCCAGTAGCTGGGGATGCCTGGCTCACTCAGGGCAGAAAACCACCTGCTTCATTTTTCCATTATCCTCCCTTCTCCGGAGCATAAGCAGTTAGTCAGAAATCCTTTAGTTTGGGCTTGCCCACTATAGATCATGTACTATGTGACCAGACATATTTTGCCTTTCTTCTTACATATCTACAAGATTCATGGTCAATGTGTAATCTCTGGCTTCTTTGTTTGTTACCCACTTTTTAATAAGTATGAGACTGAGGGGTTGTTTGGGGTGACAGTCTTTTTGTCCACCCATGCTCCCTTTCTCTTGAAGCTTACTTGTTTGTGCCTTTTTCTTCTCCCATGTGCCATCAAGAGGTGGCACTTATTTTTTTCTTCTTCTAAAGGCAGAAGCTTATAGATTTGAGACTTTGTTTTCTAGTATAAAAAATTATATGAATTACTGAAAATACTGATACTTACATCCAGTTCTTCTATATCCTTATTACTTCCTGGTTTACTTGTTCTATCAACGATTGAGAAAGGGGTGTTGTAATCTCCAGTCATAATAGTGATTCCGTTTTTTTTTTTTTGTTTTTTTTTTTTTCACATTTCTCTCAGTTTTTCTTTCATGTACCTTGATGCTTAGGTGTAAACATATGAAAGTTTGTTAAGTCCCTCACAAAAACTGAGGATTTCTTTAACCTTCCTTTTAATTCTGTCAACATTTTGTTTTATTTGTATATTAATTGGAATCACATTATGGTACCATTGTTTAATCTTTTGATTACTGAACCCCTTTACCATCCTATCTGGAAGGAATCTGTTTAAGGTCCACACCCCTGTACCCCTCCTACTCCCCACAGCTCAACCCGCATCCCCAAGGTACAAACAAAATTCACCAGTGTTTGCACTTGGCCCTAATGCTTTTTTTTTTTTTTTTTTTTTCTCTCTTCTCTTTTTTTTTTTTTTTTTAAAGATTTTGTTTATTTATTTCACAGAGAGAGAGAGAGATCACAAGTAGGCAGAAAGGCAGGCAGAGAGGGAGGGGGAAGCAGGCTCCATGCTGAGAAGAGACCCCAATGTGGGGCTTGATCCCAGGACCCTGAGATCATGACCTGAGCCAAAGGCAGAAGCTTAACCCACTGAGCCACCCAGGTGCCCCCCTCACTTTTTTTTCTAAGTCATGACCCTCTATTCTCAGAGGGTAAACCCCAACTCTGAAACTTATTCTTCTCTAGCCTGACCACAACCCACATTCCAGAGGTGACCTGCACGGAGTACCTCAGAAAATCTGCCACTTCTTGCTCTACCTGGTCCACTCCCCCTGCCCCCTAATACCACTCCCACCAGGGACACAGCTGCAAACTTCTCACATCCTTCAAAAACCCCTTAAAGGCCCAGCCTGACAGAAACTTCAGGGGACAGCTCTCTTGATGTCTGCCCCTCTGCTCCCTTGGAGAGTGAATGAACTCTCTCCTGCTTGCTGCTCTACTCTTGGTGCAATTCTTTGCCACCTGCATCACCAGCCATCCTAAACACTTTATCTTTCTTTAGTGCTTGTCGCATTCCATTCTTTGACATCTAGGTTGTCCAGCTCCCCTGTGAAGAGTGCCTGCATAGAAAACCAAAATATATTATTTTCCTTTCACCCTAACTTTACCTATATGTTTAAAAAATATTTCTTTAATTCAATATACTTTGGGGGCTTGATGCTTTATCTAGTCTAAAAATCTCTGACTTCTAATTGTGTGTAAATAATTTAAACTTACTGTAATCATGAATATGGTTGACTAGGTCTATTATATTGATATGTGATGGATTTTCATGTTGCCTGTTTGTTTTTACCTTATTCTCTTTTCCTCTGTAGACAAACTGCATAGTTTTAATAATCCATTTAATCTCCATTATAAGCTTATGAATTGTACCTATTTAAAAAATAATTATTTTAATTTTTTTTCAGTGTTCCAAAATTCATTGTTTATGCACCATACCCAGTGCTCCATGCAATATGTGCCCTCCATAATACCCACCACCAGGCTTACCCAACCCTCCCCTCCCCTCCCCTCCAAAACCCTCAGTTTGTTTCTCAGAGTCCACAGTCTTTCATGGTTTGTCTCCCCCTCCAATCTCCCTCAACTCACTTCTTCTCTCCATCTCCCAATGTCCTCCATGTTTTTCCTTATGCTCCCCAAGTAAGTGAAACCATATGATAATTGACTCTCTCTGCTTGACTTATTTCACTCAGTATAAAATCCTCCAGTCCTGTCCCTGTTGATACAAAAGTTGGTTATTCATCCTTTCTGATGGAGGCATAATACTCCATTGCATATATGGACCATATCTTCTTTGCTTTATTTTAATTTGCATTAAAAAAATCTTGCCTAAGGTTTACAACATATCTTTAACTTATTCACTTTAACTTGCTACAATATCATACTATTTCATGTGTAATATAAATGCCTTGTAATTTTATACTCTACCTCTCCTGTGGCTCTTTGTACAATAACAATCACATATTTTGTTTCTACCTAAATTATAAATTCCACAATGCAATTATTATAATTATTTTTTTTCTCTAAGCAATCAATTTGTTTTAGTAGTCTATTAAGGAAAATTACCAAAGGAAAAACTTGTTTTAATTAAGTTTCATATTTACCAAGTTGGTGCTTTTTGCTTTTTGTAGACTTGATGTCTCCAGAGCACTACTTTCCTTTGGTCTGTTGGATTCTGTTTAATATGACATAGCATGGGTCTACTTATAATACATTCACCCGAGTTCTGTTTTTCTGAAAAAATCCTGTACTTTGAGAATTTTTGATGATTGTCATAGTGCTCAGTCTGTCCTGGTGCTGACCTTCCCATATGCTTCAGTTTTATATCTTCCTCATCCTAACGTATTAACCTAATTATTAAAAATTATGTAGTCCATTCCTATATTGTTTTAATTATTTTTAAATTTTGATATAGATTCACAGGAGGTCACAGATAAATGTTCAGGGAGGTTCTGCATACCTTCCATTCTTCCCCTGTTGAAGACTTGCTTGACTATAGCACATTGACAAAGCCAGGAAATTTAAGTTAGCAGAAACCAACAATCTTACTTAGATTTCACCATTTGAGTCCACATGCATTTATACTCATATGTGTGTGTGTGTGTGTGTGTGTGTGTGTGTGTGTGTGTGTGTGTGT
>ML102385.1:0-42118 GCA_003697995.1 Taxidea taxus jeffersonii | reverse complement strand
CCCCCCCCGCCCCCCGCAGGCCCCACGAGGGCCCATTAAACCTCCCAGGTGGGGGGTCCTTGAAGGCAGATAGGCAGTCACTCTTGACTTTTGAATTCCTGCCAGTTAAAATACTTCCCATAGCAACTGACTCTCAAAATGCCTCCCACCGTGGGCTGGATTGGAGTCAGCCGAAGAAATTCACCCAAACTCTTGGCGGGTGGGGCTCAAAGATCCTTTGGGATGGGAGCAGCAGGAAGAACCAATGGTGTGTCACCCTGGGCGGTGGGGCGGGGGTGGGGGGTTCCCCTGCTTATGACCCCTGAATTCTAGAAACTCAACAGCATGGTGTAGTAATTCTAAAGCTGGCTAGTCTGCATTCCTCATCCCTGCCGTCCAGGGCTGCCTGCTCAGGGAGGTCCTCCCAGCCACCGCACATCCAAGGGCCCTTTCCCCAAAGCTGTCTCTATGTCTGCTCCACTTACTTTTTCTCCAAAGCATGTGTCACCGCCATTTATGTTCTCACTGCCTTGTAAGGGCAGGGATTTTATCTGTCTCGGTCCCTGGCTATATCTTCTTGAACCCGGAACAGTGCCTGGCACACAGTGGGGCCTCACGGACGGCTGTAGAATATATGGGTGGGTGACACATGAAGGCCTGGTCTCTGCGCATGCCTGGCCCCGCTATCAGTGGGGCGCCCTCACCTGTCTGCAGCCAGGCAGTTGTGCTGGGCCTGCTCCCCTCAGCACTGTGGACAGATGGCCTTTCTGGGGCAGGATGAGCTGTTCCCATAGTCTGTTCCGGGGGCTCTGCGGGATGATGGGTAACTTCTCCCATCTCTGTGCCTCCAAGAAATCATGTGCTTCCCTGCCCTGGGGGCCATTCCTCGCCCACCCCGAGACTGCGGCTTTTCACCCTGACTTGCCCCCAGAGCTCTGGGTCCAAACCCCATCCATGTCTGTGCAGAAGTCGCCCTGGGTCTAGAGGTGGGGGCTCCAAGCATGCTGAGGTAGATGGACAGTGAAGCCATCTCTCAGCTCTTTGCGATCCCCGTGCCACCCCTCCCATGAGGACGTGGTGGCTACTTCCCTGCCCCAGAAATCTGGCCTCCTGGGGACTCAGTCTGACCCTCAAGAGGTAGTTGCTGGAGGTGTCCGTGCGCACTTTGGAGGCTGGGCCAAGATGTCTTTTGGGGTTCACTTTCTCATGGATTGAGAGGAAAACCGAGGCCACCTTGCTGGGTTGTGAGAGGCCATGTGGGAGAGAGGCCAGCTGCCCCAGTCAGGAACCACTGAACGCTGCCTGGAGTCGGCTGACCCGCACAGCTGACCCCTGGGCCTTGGGGCAGCCATCAATGCTCACGGTTTTCAGCCCCGGAGTTTTGGGGTGGTTTGTTAGGCATGAGTTACGAGATAAAATATAGGATACCCAATTATGTTTGAACTTCAGATAAACCGCGGGACATTTTTTGTTGCTTGTCTGAAATTTAGATGTAACAACGTGTCCCATGTTTTTATTCTTTATGTCTGGCAGTCCCAGGGGAGCAGAGTGGTATGGGCTGGATGGTCCCACAAATTCACCTGCTGAAGTCCTAAATGCCTCACCTCATACCTCAGAATGTGACTGTTTATTGTTCAAATTTTAAAGAGGTCATTAAATTGAAATGAAGTCATAGGGCTGGGGCCTGGTCTAACCTGACTTGGTGTCCTTATAAGGAACGGAGACCAGGACAGGACACAGAGGGACGACTGTGTGAGATGGCGGGGAGAAGACCACCATCTGCAGGCCCAGGAGAGGGGCCTCGGAAGAAACCAGCCCCGCCCACCGGATCGCAGACTTCAGCTTCCAGAACGGAGAGGAAGTAAATGTCTGTTGTTCAAGTCGATCTGTCTGTGGTGCTTATTACGTGCCGGGGCCAACAGGTAGACAGGGACTGTGGCAGTGTCACCTCTGAGGGTGGGGGGCGCTCAGCACGTCTGTCCCGACTCCAGCGAGCAGCCTTGCTCTGTCCCCAGACCGCCTCCAGGGTGAGCTGCACTGGTCCCACAGAGCCGAGGGGTCCACACAGCACCCCATCCTCACCAGCCTAGGGAACTGTGTGGCCGATTCTGTGCATGTAGAATCAGGAGGCTGATTTCTGCTCCTGTTTGGGAGACTATCCCCCAATGAATGTATGTTTGGGCTGAAAGCTTGCTTTCCCAGGGGAGCATGGGGCCCTCTGTCAGGTGCGAGCAGGAGGGTGTCTCCCCAGGACGCCGCAGGTCAGGGGGGCCCGACAGTCCAAGCTGGGTCATGGGCTGAAGAAGACAGCTGGCATCCAAAGGCGCCCTCCCCTCTAGTGTTTCTGAGTCCCTGCCAGGGCTGCCCTCCGGGGCGGGGGGGGGGGCGGGGGGGGGGGGGGGGGGGGGGGGGGAGTGGCTAGGGGTGCTCATTGCTCTCCTTTCATCCTGCCACTGGCTGGCCGGCACCCCTTCCTAGTCTGTGGGGCTTCCGTTTCAGAGCTGGAAGTTTGAGGCTCCCTCTCCCAGACACCTTCAGGGCCAGAACTGGGCACACGCCCCTGCTCACAATCTGGGCCCAGGCCACCTGCTGGCGGGGTGGGGGCACTGCAGGGCTGGTGCTCACTGCCTTGCCACCCCGGCATGCAGTGGGACAGTGACTGTGGTCCTAATGTGGCTTTTTCTGCCTGGGTCCCCTTTCCTCCCGGCTCTCCTGCCTGGAAAGCCTGTGAGCTGCGCCTGACTGTCGACTTGTGGAGTCGCTGTTGCTTACAGTCACGGACTCTGACGGTGTCTGTTGAGCGAGGGAGTCACACTGACAAGATGCTGGGCTACCTGGACTAGATGTCTCCATTGGCCATGCAGGATGCCTGTTCCCTGCCGTTGGGTCCGCTGGGGGCAGGAAGTGGGGGAGCATCTTCGTACACTCCCAGGTGGAAAAATGATGCCCCCTCCTACTGCCCCATGCCCAGTGAACCTGGCCCCGTGTCCAGACTCGCCCTGCTTCCTGCTTAAGATGACCTAGCTCCCAGGCCTGCCTTTTCCTGCCCTTCCAAGGCCCTGATGACAATTGCCTTGTGGTGTGTTAACAAAACACTTACATTGAAATTGTTGCAGGATTGTGGGGCTACATAGATTGTGGGGCTACGTTGCATCTTGTATATTAATATAAATTAATTAATATAAGTTAATATAAATTAATACAAATTAAAAGGCTATGAGTTTTCCTTTGAGGAACATTAGCTCCCATGGAGTGTTCTTAGTATTCCTAGATATTCCAAATTTGGATTTTGATTTCATCTTTGATCCAAATGTTGCTTAAGAGAGAGCTTTAAAATTTCCAGACAAAGGGCCTCAATGTTAGCTATATCTAGTTTTATTAAATTGTGAATAGAGACTTTTTTGTCCTTAGTTTTTAACACCACAAAATGGGTATATCTTAAAAACTCAGGTTGTGGCATTCTCAAGCTCGAAATAGAAATTTTGTCCTCTGTCCTACCCAAGTCCATGCCCAAGTTGACTATTTCAACCCTTTCAGATGCCTTTTCTGTCCCCCATCATCACTTGCCTCAATAGCACAACTTTCTATGAATTCTACGTGTGTGAACATTATGCACTGTCTGCTGAACTTCATCTCTGTGAAATCGCACTGTACGGCCCCACTCCCTCCCGTCTCCGTGGCCCACTTTGTGGCAGTGTCCCAAGTTTCGGTTAAATCAATGGCCAGCGTTTATATTGCTCTGATTGTGTGAGTGTTGTCCATAGCTAAGTCACATGGTATACCATAATCCTATTTTTTTCTCGTGTGATTTCTTCCCTGGAATTGTCCCTATTTTTTTTTTTTTTTTTGCTTAGTTATTATTACTATGATTCAAACATAGTCATAACCTACAAATTTAAATTTTTTCTTGACGACATCCCCCCAGAACCTGGATGGTTAGACTGGCTGTAGCTGGTCTCTTCCCCTTCCTCATGGTCTGGAAATCCCCTTTGCCTCGGTCCAGGGTCCAGGGTCCCATCCTTAGAATGGGCATGGGGTCCCCATGCCTCTTTCTTCCATGGTTGTGCCCACGTGTAGACTGAACATTTCTCTGGCAGGTTCCTTCATACCTACATAGGGAGGAGGCAAAATTGTAGAGACCCTATGTGTCAAAAAATATGGTATTTTACATTTATACTTTAAAGTATGGATTTACTCTTACACTTGATAATCACTCGGCTGGGTGTAGGGTTCTAAGTAGGAATATGTTCTTCCGCAAGGTTCAAGGCCAACTGATCCTTGTCTTCCAGCCTCCAGGCTTGCTGCGGAGCAGGGGGACACCATAGGGGTCCTGCCCCTCTGGGTCGTACAAGGAGACTTCACAGTGGAGCCAGCAGGCCTAGGGAAGAGGGGCCCGGGAGGCCACAAGGAAGGAGAAATTTATGTGTATCCTCATGGGATAAACTGAACTTTTGCCAGCCACAGACCCTCAGCCTGGGCTTAACTCCCTCCTCATCATCACACCTGAATCCTTTGCATTCTTCCCTTTAAGGGAGCCAATGTGATTTGACACTTCATTTGGATGTTCATCCAATGGATCCCAGTTCACCTTGTTCCGATCCCTATTTTGCATGGAAGAACTGAATGAGAACTCATGACCTTTGTCTTTATAACCCTGCCTGCTGTGTGTCTTCCTCAGAGCCCGAGTCAAGTTGCTGCCTGAATCAGTGTCTCCCAATTTATAATTCGAATTACTCCAATAAATGCCTCTTTGTTCAGATTTGTAGGGAGTGCTTTCTTGGTCAGCAGCATGGGACCTGTCTTGGTCCTTGGGACACATTTATGGTCTCTTGCCTACAGGGCTGAGACTTGACAGTGATGAGCCTCAGTGTGGGTCTTTCATTCCTTGGGTCCTTCATGAGGACTTTCAATGTGGGAACTAAACTTACTCCATTCTGGTATGTTCTCTTTTATTGTTTTCTTGGATGATTTTCTCACCTTAGTTTCCCTGACTTCCTATTTTTCAGACATTAGACATCCTGGATCGCCTCTCTGATTACATGATTCCTTCCCTTCTATCATTTTATCTTCCTCTCTGGATGATTCCCTCAACTTCCTCTTCCAATCATCCTATTGAATTTTTAAACTTATGTTCCCACATGTTTAATTTCTAAGATCTACTTAGACATTGTTCTCTGAATTTTCCTTGTTAGGGCATCTGTGTTTCCTTTTTGGATCTTCCCTTATCTCTCTGAAAATATTCATTTCAATTTTTCTTTGAAGTTTTGCTTGGCTGCCTGCATCAGGTACCCTCTGAGACCCTCTGTTTTACTCTCTATTTTCCATGTTAGAGGCTTTCTCTGGGTGATCCTTGCCTGTCTATTCATAGTTAAAAGGGAGGCACTAAAAGCTGATTAAACACATAATGAATATCTGTAAGAGGGGAGATGGGAAATTACCCAAATGCTCATCAGTAGTACAATAGAATAAAACAGCATATTCCCCCAACGGGATACTCAGCAGCGGTGAAAATGAATGACGTATACACACATTTGTACTCTCAGAAACATGATATTCAATAAAAGCAGCCAGATATGACGCAGCACACATGCATGGTTTCATTTGCACGATGTGTAAAAATGGGCAAAATGAATTTATGCCGCCAGAAGTCAGGATAGTGGTTTTCTTTGAAATAGGATGGAGGCTGGGAGGGGGTGAGGGGGCTTCCCAGATGTTGATGTGTTCCATTTCTTGGACTTGTATTGGTCACACATGGGTTCAGTTAGTGGAAACTTGTCTAGTTTGTGGATGCTTACGATGAGTATATTGCAATGATTGTAGCTTAATACATTTAACATCATAAAAATGAAACTGTGTTGGGGGTGGGGCTTGTGGATGGGTGGTCTCCTGGTGGTGACCCCACAGGGCCAAGCTGTTCCATGGGGAGGAAACTTCTGCTGTCCTCCTGATGACCCCATTCTGTATGGGGAAGAGGGCTGGGGTCTCATGACCCCATGTGCAGACTTTCTCATGTTCCTTACTTTTTCAGTAAGGAGCCTCACTTCTGCCCCCAGAAGGGCTGAGCTCCCTCACCCCAGCAAGCCCCTGGTTCACTTTCTGCAGAGAGACAATCTCCTGTGTTCTTTGGATGGGGCAGAGAGAGTCCCCTAGCTGCACAGGTGGGGTAGAAAGTAATGGGATCCAAGTGGCCAGACCCCACCTCCAAGGTATGTCGTGTCCCTAATTCCTCAGACTTTCTGGAACTCTGCAAAGGAGTTGGCTTAACTCTGCCTGGCTTCCCCATTTCTGGCATCCAAGCAATCTTTATTTCCCTGCATATTCTGTTTTGTCTTTCTGGGCCTCCTATTAGTAAGTGAGGGACCATCTGGACTAATTTACTAAGACTTATTTTTTCTCTCATATTTTCCATCTCTCTTTTCTTTTGTTCTGCTTTCTAGTATATTTCTTCAACTTTATTTCCCAATCCTTATTTAGATTTTTTAAAAACCCAGCTATTGTATTTTTGTATTTTTAATTAAACTTTTAACTTTGAGATAATTATATTCACATGCAATTATAAGAAAGAATGGAAAAAGACCCCGTGTATAATCTATCCAGTTTCCCCCAGGGGTAACATCTTGCAAAACTATAGCACAGATATCATAATTAGGATAGGATAGTAATCCTTTTACAGCGACACCCACCTCCTTTCCTCCCTCTCTTTATCCCTGATCCCTCGCAATTACTAATCTGTTCTCTGTTTCTAAATTTTTATCATTTCAAGAATGTATATGACATTGCACATGAATGTCCATTCCATTCCATTCCACTCCATTCCATACTACACGGAACCATACAGCATGTAACCTTTTGTGATTGTCTTCTTTCCTCACCATACTTCCCCGAGACTCACCCAGGTTGTTGCCTGCAGCAATGCTTTGTTTCTTTATTGCCACATAAGATTCCATGGTGTGGACACGCCATTACCTGCTAAAGGACAATATCCGAATTGTTTCAGTTTTGGGCTATAACAAATAAAGTTACCATAATTGTGCTATAGCGATTATTATACGAATGTAAGCTTTCATTTCTCTCTGATAAATCCCAAATTTTGTTGAGTTGTATGGTAGTCACATGTTAACTTTTATAAGAAACTGACAGTTTTCCAGAGTCTCTGTACCATTTTACATTCCAACAAGTAATGCATGAGCAGTACAATTTCCCTACATCCTCACCAGCATTTGGTGTTAACACTGTTTTGAATTTTAGCCATTTCAATAGGTGTATGGCATACTTCATTATGGTTTGATCTTGCTTTCCTTAATGGCTAATGACGTTGGATACCTTTTTATGCTTTCATTCATCATCTCTGTATCTTCCTTGGTGAACTGCCTGTTCATGTCTTTTGCCCATTTTCTAATTAGATTGTATTTTTTTTCTCTGATAGGTTTTGAGAGTTCTTTATATGTTCTAGAAATTAGTCCTTTGTTGGGTATGTGGTTTGCAAATATTTCTCCCAGACTATATCTTGTCTTTTCATCTTGTTAATATGGACTTTTGCAAGCAGAAGTTTTAAATTTGGATGAATTCTAATTTATCAAAATTTCCTTTAATGGATCATGCTTTTGGTGTCAAGTCTAAGAACTCTTTGCAAAGCCTTAGATGCTGAAGATTTTCTCCTGCTTTTTCCTAAGAGTTTTATAGTTTTACATTTAAGTACATTTATAGTTTTACATAAAAGTTTTATAGTTTTACATTTAAGTCCATCTATTTTGAGTTCATATTTACATAATGTGTGAGGTTGAGGCTTTCCACAGCTATCATTTAAAAAGCATTAGACTTTATTTTTAGAACAGTTATAGATTTACAGAAAAACTGAGGAGATTATGTAGGGAGTTCCCATATACTCTTCCTTTCCCTCACATGGTTTCTCCTATTGTTAAACATCTTGCATTAGTATGGTTACAATTAATGAATCAATATTATCAATATCAATTAATGAATCGATATTATCAATTACCAATAATAATGTATCAACATTATTATTAACTAAAGTTCATAGTTCATGCTAAGCATTGTACATTCTATGGGTTTTGACAAAACATAATGTC
Organism: Taxidea taxus jeffersonii; assembly: GCA_003697995.1. Lineage (NCBI taxonomy): Eukaryota > Metazoa > Chordata > Mammalia > Carnivora > Mustelidae > Taxidea > Taxidea taxus. The sequence continues at coordinate 34,049 of ML102385.1, read as the reverse complement.
ATGAATTTCCCATTACAGTATCATACAAAATAGTCTCATTGAACTAGAAAGGTGCTGTAGCAACCATTGATCGTTACACTGTCTCTATAGTTTTGCTGTCCCTATAGTGTTACTGTCTTTATAGTTTTGCCTTTTCCACAATGTCATAAAGTCAGGATCATATGGTAGGTAGCATTTTCATACTGCTATCTTTCACCTAGCAATATGCATTTAAGATTCCTCCATTTATTTTTGTGACTTGATAGCTCCTTTCTTTTTTATTCACTGGGTAATATTCTATTGTATGGATGTACCACATTTGTTTATCCATGCACCTATTGACAGACATCTTGGATGCTCCCAGTCTTTGGCAATTACCAGTAAAACTGCTATAAACATGGCAGTAGTTTTCATGTGGATGTATGTTCTCAGCTCAGTTGAGTAGATACCTAGGGGCATGAAATGGTAAAACTATGGCTAGCTTTAGTTAATAAGAAACTGCTAGTCTTCCATAAAAAGTCTACCATTTTACATTCCCACTGGCAATGAATGAGAATTTCTGTTACTCTACATCCTCACCAGTGTTTGCATTGTTTTCTCTTTTTTTTTTTAAGATTTATTTATGTATTTGAGAGAGAGAGGGTGAGTGCAGGGTGGGGGGAGGGGCAGAGACTCTGCATTGAGAGAAGAGCCCAACGTGGGGTTCAATGTCATGACCCTGAGATCAAGACTTGAGCCAAAACCAAGAGTCGGATGCTCAGATGACTGCACCACCCAGACACCCCTGCATTGTTTTAAAAATGAGGGTTTTTGTTTTATGGATGTGGAATTTCTATTGTCTCTATAAGAATATTAATTAGCATTTTTTTAAAGTTTCCATCTGTTTCCTACTTTATCTTTGGTTTCTTCAATTTCCTTTTCTATTTTTTTCCCTCATTTTTCATGTTGGGGCTTTCTGCATACATCTGGCCATCCTTGGCTTTCCATTCATAATCAAGAGGTAATTGGATGTTCTGTACTCAGGGGCTGGGCTTTTTGGTTGGCGGGCATACTTTTTGGTTAACTGCAAGCAAGAGCAGTTTATTTTATTGGAAGACTGCCAAATGTCTGGAGAAGGACTCTGCTCTTCTACTGATAGGAAGAGGAGGTGAGTAGCTTTTTCCTGCTGGTGTTGTATGTGGGTGGAGGAGAAGGTCTGGGGAAATTGTCAATTGTTAAATGCCCAGACTTCCAAGTATTCATTCTTGTATTCAACCCCTGGTCTCTCTCATCTCTTCCATTCAAGACACCAACAGAATATGCCTGCAGTCTCATGCTTAGGGGTTGGCGTCTGCCAGGGTGTTGGGGGCATGGGTCTGGTAAGAGATTGGCTGTAATGGAGAAAGACTTTCAACCCATTCTTCTGTTGTCTTCTTGACTTCTCATCCTTTTCCTTGTTGGTGCTATCTCGGGTTCTGTTTGGGGAAAATGGGCTCATTTGCTGCCTGTGTCTTTCTTAGCTTGTCCTTCAGGTTGAGATTTGTCCAACCTGTTAAGTCAGGTGTCCTTTTTCACATTTCTCAAAAAGTGAGAAAAATCTCTATCCACTGACATTCCCTTTTATGTTTCCTATGCCTTTGTGGTTTAAGTTTTTAAAACATTTAACATTCCTTTAGTATGATGTTGGATGAAAGCAGAAAGAAACTCATGGTCAATCCATCACCTTTACCGAAATCCCTCAAGTATTTGATAAATATAAGATTACTAGATACAGAAATATTTTAAACATTACAGAAGCACATAAAGTAAAAGAAAAAGAGTGACATTTTCTCACCATCTCCTGCCACCTTTCCATTTCCCGTATGTCCCCACTATTAACTGTTGGGCATGTATCATTTCAGGTGTTTGTCTATGCCCATGAATCAGTATACCCCGAGACTGCATACCTTTGTGAACTCATTCTCTCACACAAAATATGATCATGCTACTTGGGTAGACTTGGAGTTGGGCCCCTCAGATTCTTCTAGAAATAGCTTCCTTCCCCACTAGGAGGAGTGTGGTGGGTGGGTGACAGTGATGGCCTATGACCTCCATCAGGACTTGCCCTGGGTTTTTTTTTTTTTTTCTCTCAAAGGTGGGGAGGGGCAGAGGGAGAGGGATAGAAAGAATCTTAAGCAGGCTCCATACCCAGCACAGAGCCCGTCATGGGGCTTGATCTCACAACCTGAGATCATGACCTGAGCCAATATCAAGGGTTGGCTGCTTAAATGACTGAGTCACTCAGGAACCCCTGGACATGCCTCCTGTTCTAAGGGAAGATCACAGTCTTCCTGAGGCAGTCCTAGCCAGTAACCAGCAAGATGGAGTCATGGCTCCTGCCTTCTGGTGCCTCATGCAGGACTCCTCCAGTGGCCAGCTTGGCTCTGGAGATCCCACTGAATGGCAAGACCATAGGTCTGCATGGAGACTGAGGTCTCCTCCACTCCATCCTGCCTCCCCCCTTCCTTTCTTAGGCAGTCTCCCCAGCAGACCTTCAGTACCATCCTGCCACACAGCATTTTCTCCCTTCAGAATCCAACCAACACTCTCATTCTAAACCCTGGTTTTTTCAGTTAGTGTTTATTATGGATTCCTTTTTATGTCAATGCCCATAGAGCCATCCTTTTTTTTTTTTTTTCTAAAGAGGGAGAGGGAGAAGCAGGCTTTCTACTGAGCAGGGAGCTCAATGCGGGGCTTGATCCCAGGACCCTGGGATCACGATCTGAGCCAAAGGCAGATGCTTAACCCACTGAGTCACCCAGGTGCCCCTGCACCATTGTTTTTGATAGCTGTATAGTATTTGGGGGGAAGGATGTATCATAAACATATAACCATTCTCCTTCTGATGGACCTTTAGAGCACTCGAATTTTTCTTTAAAAATCCTGTGATTTTTAAATATGTATATTTCAGCACAACAGATAAATTCAAACAATTTATGCGTTTGTTTGTTTTCTATTCGACCTCTCACTCAGGAGTATGTGCAGAGCAGACCCCCAGCAGACCATTTTCCTCAGAAAGAAGGGAAATGAGCTGGAGACAGTGGTGAAGTGTTGGGGGTTCTTTGGCTCCCCTGGCTTCCTCCCGCTCTGCTTTGGAAGGGCTGTTTACACACCAAGGAACGACAAGATAATTACATGCCATTCCTGCCCATTCATTAAGGCTGGCCCCCAAGGAAGCCTCTGGTAGACACCGCTCTTTTAGCTCTGTTTGAATTGCTACACAAACCAAAGAATTTTTAAAAATATGACTTTTATTCTCCTCAAATGTCACTGTAGGATTTTGACAGGTCTTTCTTACATTTTGATTCTTAAAAATATTTTCCCTTTCTCTCTGCCACACTTAAACAGATCATCTGGTCTTTCCTTTACCTCTTAGAAGCCCCACCTTCTGAGCTTCCCTCCGTAGTAGCTCTGCCTCTTTCTTCTTAATGTCCTGTGGGGGTGCCTTTTTCTCAATTTGCCCCCTCCGGGGTGGGTGGTTTTTTCCCTGGACCCTTTCATGGACTCTCCTCTACCTCCCCAGCAAACTCGTGAGGGGATGATAGACATTTTCTTCAGCAGTCTGGTGCCCTGCCCAGCCCCTCTCCACTCTTCATCTAGTAGGCATTGTCAGAAGTCTGCAAAATGGGCACACATCCCCAGAGGTTACCAACAGAGGCTTGTCGGTCATGTCATATGTTGAAACTTGTGGCTTTTTAAAAAAATTAACATATAATGTATTATTAGCCCCAGGGGTACAGGTCTGTGAATCATCAGGCTTACACATTTCACAGCACTCACCATAGCCCATGCCCTCCCCAATGTCCATAACCCCGCCACCCCATCCCTCCCACCCTCTCCACTCCAGTAACCCTCAGTTTGTCTCCTGAGATTGAGTCTCTTATGGTTTGTCTCCCTCTCTGGTCTTGTCTTGTTTCATTTTCCCCTCCCTTTCCCTATGATCTTCTGTCTTATTTCTTAAGTTCCTCATATCAGTGAGATCATATGATAGTTGTCTTTCTCTGATTGACTTATTTTGCTCAGCATAATACCCTCTAGTTCCATCCATGTCGTTGCAAATGGCAAGATTTCATTTCTTTTGAAGGCTGCATAGTATTCCATTGTGTGTATATATATATATATATATATATATATATATATATATATATATACCACATCTTCTTTATCCATTCATCTATTGATGGACATCTAGGTTCTTTCCATAGTTTGGCTATTGTGGACATTGCTGCTATGAACATTCGGGTGCACGTGCCCCTTCCGATCACTACGTTTGTATCTTTAGGGTAAATACTCAGTAGTGGGATTGCTGGGTCATAGGGTAGCTCTATTTTCAAGTTCTTTTTAAAAAGATTTTATTGATTTATTTGACAGAGATATAGATAGCACAAGTAGGCAGAGCAGCAGGCAGAGGGAGAGGGGAAAGCAGACTCCCCGCTGAGCAGGGAGCCTGATGCAGGGCTCCATCCCAGGACTCCAGGATCGTGACCCAAGCCAAAGGCAGCTGCCCAACCAACTGAGCCACCCACGCACCCTTATTTTCAACTTTTTGAGGAACCTCCACACTGTTTTCCAGAGTGGCTGCACCAGCTTGCATTCCCACCAACAGTGTAGGAGGGTTCCCCTTTCTCCGCATCCTCATCAACACCTGTCGTTTCCTGACTTGTTCATTTTAACCTGGTTAATTTTAGCCTTTAATTCTGACTGGTGTGAGGTGGTATCTCACTAAAGCACGTGGCTTTTTAAATAAACAAAAATCCCAGAGTGAGAAGCTAGAGGACAGAGTTGAGGAGGTGACACCTCCGAGCTCGGTGCAGGGAGCCGAGGCTGCTACTCCCCATGTCTGTCCTGGATGCCTTGTCTCTAATCCAGGCCCCATCCAGCCGATGGTGCATTACAAGGAAGGACAAGAGTTGAAGACATTCAGGGATCCCACAGACAGAAGGTCCCTGGGGCCAAAGACACACACTTGCTCTACTGACAGCTCACACGCCAGGAGGCCTGGCCAAGGGCTTCCACCTGCCAACTAGCTACTTAGCCAACTGACAGCTGTGGATCTTATCTGGAAGAGGACAAGAAGCTCCCGAATGCGCATCACAGTAACCAATTTAAGACCTCCCCAAAGTGAAGGGACTGATGCATTTAATGTATCACGGAAATTCAATGTTGGATAGAGTGTGTCATGAACACTTAGTGCCTCTTGGTCCTTTGGCCCCTTTTCAGCTCTGTTCAGCACATGCGTGTTCTCACGTCCTCTGACACATCTCATGAATCACTACCTCACTTATCTGTGCTTTACTCTTGAAGGACGTGTGTGTTTCCTTCTTTCTCTAGCAGAGTTAAACTCTCTCGAACAGTATAGCAAGCGCACGTAACAAAAATCTTTCTTCTGAACTGTTTTACAAAACTATGTAACATCTTGTACACATCAGAGTGTGTGTGATGTGGATGCATACATGTACATTTAGAACAAAACAAAACCCCGTGTACGCTATCTCAGGTGAACAAAGGTGATGGACAGTCCTATGAAGCCCCTGTGAGCGCCAGCTACCCCAAAAGTAACTTCCTGACCCATAATTTATACTAAATATTTATTGGCATTTGTTGATAGTTTCATCCCCAAGCAATATATTGTTGGGTCTGTCCATTTTTTAAAAAGATTTTATTTTATTTATTTGACAGAGATCACAAGTAGGCAGAGAGGCAGGTGGGGGTGGGGGGAGGGGAAGCAGACTCCCTGCTGAGCAGGGAGCCGGATGCGGGGCTCGATCCCAGGACCCTGAGATCATGACCTGAGCCGAAGGCAGAGGCTTAATCCACTGAGCCACCCAGGTGCCCCAGCTCTGTCCATTTTTGATTTTATATAAATGGAGTTATACTTTGTGCCTTTGCTGTGATTTGCCTCTCTTGCTTCATATCTGGTTTTTGAGATTAAGTGGTGCTGGTGTGTAGCTCGGGCTTCTTTAGGGTGTTCCAGTGTTCCCAGGGGGCCAGTCCTGGGAAAGGCATTGCTCATTGTCGCTGCTGTGGAGTGCTCTGTGGCACAAATGGACCACGGCCCACATATCTACGGACACATGGTTGCTTTCACTCTGAGGCTATTTGAACAGGGCCACTGTGAAATTGCCGAACAGCCCCTGGTGCTCCTGGGTTTATTCCCAGGAGAGCAATAACTGGCGGTCGGTGCTGTGGTTTCGACCTTTCTGGACAATAGCAGCCTGTTTGTCCAAGGGATGGAGGTACTCACCTCACCAGCCGTGCATGCCCACCCCCTTCCTCCACTCCTACCAGCTCCTGGTTTTGTCCAAACATCTATTTTTGCCCACTTGGTGGGTGTGAAATGGATCTCACCGTCGTTTTCATTCAAGTTTCCAAGGTTGCTAATAACATTTATTAGCCATTTAGATTTTCTTTGTGTGAAATGTCTATTCATGTCTTTTGCCCATTTTTCCATTACACTGTTTTTTTTATTGACTGCCCGAGCCCTTCGTATATTTTGGATAGAAATCCTTTGCAGACACATGTTACAGATATCTTCTGTTAATTTGTGACTGATCATTTTACCTTTTTTTTTTTCTAAGATTTTATTTATTTATTTGGCAGACAGAGAACACAAGTAGGCAGAGAGGCAGGCAGAGAGAGAGGAGGATGCAGGCTTCCTGCTGAGCAGAGAGCCCGATGTGGGGTTTGATCCCAGGATCCTAGGATCATGACCTGAGCCGAAAGCAGAGGCTTTAACCCACTGAGCCACCCAGGTGCCCCTGATCATTTCACTTTTTATAGAAAGATTTATTTATTTATTTTTAGGGAGAGAGGGAGAGAGAGAGAGCATACGAATGGGGAGAAGGACAGAGGGAAAGAGACAATCTCAAGCAGGCTCCCTTCTGGGCATGGAGCCCCACATGGGGCCCAATCCCACCACCCTGAGATCATGATCTGAGCCAAAATCAAGAGTCAGCTACTTAACAGACTGAGCCACCCGGGCACCCCAATCAGTTCACTTTTTTATGTGATTTTGCTGAACAGAGATTCTTCCTTTTAATATAATTGACTTTGTTTTTACCTTTTTCTATTCATTGAAAAGACCACTCTTAACCCCAAAGGCATGAAGACATTACTGCATACAGTATACTGGAAGTTGATTTCCCTGTAGTTGCTTTTGTATAGGACTTAAGCCAGGATCTAACATTATTTATGGTTTTCATGGGGATCACCAATGGCTTTTGACTGGTTCTCCTTTCCCACTGATCCGCAATGTCACCTTGGTTAGCCATCAAGTTTCCTTATACTCGCAGCTCTGTTCCTGGGCTCTATTCTATTCTCAGTGAACAACTTTCCTCCTACCCAGTTGTCTCTTTGGCAGGATCCCCTGTTGGGTAGCCGTGGTGGGAGGGGCTGTGTTCTCTCTCACTGTCAGAGGAGGTGTCCAGGTTCCCTTGGCCCCAGTGCAGCCAGAGCTGAGGAGGAGGATGGGGAGGCCATGGTGAGGGCCTGGTGTGGGGAAACCACAGAAAAATTTTCACCCAGGAATGTAACAGGGCAGGTATCATGTGTTTCTTGAGAGTTCACTGGGTTGTTCTATGGCTGCAGCTTGGAGAGGGCTGGTGTGAGAGCAAGGACCAGTCTGGGAGCTGCCTCACAAGCAGGATGTAGCTAGGCCAGTGGGCCGGCTCCTCCTCATGTGGTTTTTTCTCTCCCTAAGCAGTTTCCTGGAGGCTTCTTCTACAGATACCCTTACTGCACTGTTTATGGGCACATCTGCCTTCCCAGCTTGCCTCCCGCTCCTTCAGGCAGGGCACAGTTTGTACCTCAGGGCCTTTGCACTTGCTGCTCCCTCTGCCTATGACACTTTTCCCACATGCTTATACAGTTCCCTCACCTCCTTCTGGTCTATATTAAAGATCTCTCCTTCAGTGACAGCTTCCCAGACCACTCTTCAAATCACCGCCCCCTGACCCCCTGTGAACTGCCCTCTCCTCCTTCCCAGATGACTGACTTCACCTCCCCCAAAGGCAATAGGAAGCAGATGCTCAGTAACAATCCACAAATGAGTGAGAGAGAAGGGTCACTTGCCCCCAGGGCCCAGCACAGCAGGCACAAAGCAGGCACAAAGCAGGTCCTGAGAGAGCGCTGAGTGGAGGAATATTCGTGGGAGTGCCAAGCCGCTCTCTTGATGCGGTTGGGGAAAACCCTCCCAGAGCTCCTCCTGACAGAGCCATATCCTTACAGAGTTCCAGCGATGTTGCAGGCCCTTGAGCCAAGCATCTTGGCTTTCCTGCAGTCTTCAAGGGTAACAGCTCAGATGTGATCCCAGTTTGACAGGTGAGAAGCTGACATCCAGAGCGGGGAGATGTGACTTTCCCGGGTCACACAGCTGGTCATGCCACCAGCCAGACTCTTCCACACCCAGCGTGGCCTGCTCGGAGGGCAGCCCGCATGCAGGCCTGGGCCAAGTACCCAACGACCCACATTCCCTCATCCCTCACGTAAGCAACCACCAAATTCTCTGAATGTCTCTTTCTGAAGAGTTGTTGCTTGGCAATAGTTGCTAAGTGACATTCATAATGAATGAAGAGTTCAGGGTTCTTGATTGGAAACCCTCAGGAAGGCCGAGGCATCTGCAGGCTGAGGTGGGCAGAAGTCTGGCACAGCCCTGAGATTCCTATCCCCGGGGTGCACACTCCTAGATACACTCCTGCCCTTGGGAAAGGACAGGAGCTGTGAGTAAGATGGGAGGGCACGCCCTGATGAGGTGACTGGACACAGCAGAGAGAGCGGTGGGAGCCACTCCTGCTGTCACAGTGCATTCTCTTAGACTGGGTAACAACAGCCTGGAGACAGGTGCTCCTGCCAGCTGTGGGGGCCGTGCTGCTGGAGGGCTGCATGGCTGGGACACAAGGATAGCCTCCAGAATCAGAGAGGGGTCTCCCACAGACAGCCAGGGAGAAAATGAGGACCTCGATCCTGCGACCTCAAGGAACAGAATCCTGCCAAGAACTGGGGAGCTCGCCCGAGACTGCGGCCCTGGCTGACACTTTGATTTCAACCCGGGAAACTGTGAGCAGAGGACCAGCTAACCTGTGCCCAGAAGCCATGAGATAGCGAAGGGGTGTTGTCTTAAGGCATTGCATTCCTGGTAATTTGTCATGTGGCAGCGAAAACTCACACATGGGCCTTGGGAAGAGGGGACGGGGAGTCAGCTTTTAAGAATAGCCTTGGGGCTGCAGTTGGCTGCTGGTACCAAGAGGAAGAATGAAGGGAGACAGGCTGTGCCCAGCGTCTTACAAATGAGCTCCCAGGAGCGTCCTGCAAGGTGGGGATCCTGATCCCCATTCGCAGATGAAGCAATGAGGCTCAGAAGGGCTGTCGCTTGCCCGAGGTCACACAGCCAGGAGGAGCAAGGCCTGTCCAGGGGTTATCTGCGGGTGAAGAATCCACAGAGGGTGGGCAAGGTGATGGAACCCACACAGGGGTCTAGCAGGGCTATTGGAAGGCTGGCAAAACAAAGCTTCCAGACCATTCCAGTTTTCTCAGTGGATGCCTCCTGAGGTAAGTGTTGAGTCTTCCTGATTCTCATGTCAGCTAAAGGATTAGGGAAAAAGATTTCCAGACCTTCTATTGATCTGTGTGGCATTTAAGGCATCACTCTGGGCTCTAGCTTTCTCAGGCATAGGTTTTTCGGGGCAGGGTAAGCCCTGGGTCGGGCAGTGGTGGGCCATCTCATGGCATCTAGTCCTTCTGAAGATTTCCATCTGAGGAGTCACCTTCCCATTTGCATATAGTTGGGTAGGGCCCTCAGTCACTATCTCCCCAGTGCAGATCTGTCACCAAGCTAGACTGATCAGATCCTCTGGAAGTGGAATCTTCCTCAAAGGGTCACAAGTACTAAGTAGGAATATTTGTGCTCTGCTCTTGTGGTTTCCACAGGGATATCTTTCTCTAGGGATACACCCATGACTTCCTTCCATAACCATTCTCCTCCCCCCACCCCCAGGGAGGACTCGAGGACCCTGGTATGTGGGAGAGGACCAATGGTCCTGGTTTTGGGTAGGGTAGAGCTAACTGCTTCCAGGTTGCCCTGGTGGGTCATCTGCCTTTGCCTTCCCCCACTGTCCAGGTGGTCAGGTGCACTTTGCAGACCGTTTCCAGGCTGCCCCAAGGTCGAGACTGGGAAGGAGGGCTTGAGACAAAGAATGTTCAAAACCATGTTCTCCATCCTAGCTCTTGTCTGTCTCAAGCTGACATTCCCACTGCTGTCCTGCCGCCCCCCCACCCCCCTTAGGTGGGGAAAGAGGACATTGTTCATAGGACCCTCAGCCTCGGGATGGCCAGGCCAGGCTGATTCATCCTGACACCCTCACCCCCAAATTGTCCCTCTTACAGACCCCCGGAGCTGACCTGAGCCTGGTCCTTTATAAGGTCTGCACTTTCTGTTTTTCTTTGGTTCTGTGAATAGCCCATTATCCTTCTGTACATTGCCATTTCCCTCCAAATCTGCAACCAAGGAACCTTGATAGGATAGGGAGTGCCTTCACTCTGGATCATTGAACAGCCCCCCATCCCCTCAGGCAGGACGGAGAGGTGGCTGGCTGGTGGGCTGCAGGCAGGGAGCCAGGGCCCCTGAGTTTATTCCTGGTAGACTGCTGCCTCAAAGTGCCATCTTGGGTGAGTCCTGTCCCTCTGGTGGGACTCCAGCCACTGGGAGAATGTCCTGTGCTAGCTCTGCGGACCTGCCCACTCATGGTCCCTTAGAAAAATAACAAGCATGATTATGGGTAACTGAATGACCCTTGCTGTGTGCCACACTGCTCTGACTTGGTTCTGTCACCATCCTGGTTTCCAGAAGGGGAAGCTGAGGCACAGAGGAGTTCGACAACTTGACTGACACCCGGAACAGTAGAGCCAGGATCTGGATGTCATCCTCATCGTTTATGTTTCTTGCTCTTGTGGCCCCGTGTCCCTGTCCCCTCCCTCTCCATCCACAACCTTGGCCCCAGGGCCCGCTCGGGAGTGCATTTCACACCCAGGCTCTGCCACCAATGGGCTCTGATTGGTCCAGGCCCAACCAGTACGGAGCCCCTCCCTGTTCCCTGCTCACCTTACAGCCTGCCTGGGTGTCTGTCCTTGGCCCAAACATTGTGGCCCAAGGAGTGGCATCAAGTGACCAGGGAAGGTGGCTACTTGGGAGGAAGGCACACACATGAGGAATGAGGAAGGAATGTGTGTTTTGCACAGAGAAGAGCTGTGAGTGCCATGGACACTCTGAGCTTTGAGGATGCCTCTCCTGGTCATGATCATGGGAACTCATAGAAGAAATGAGCTTTGGGGTGCCTGGGTTAAGCTGCTGCCTTCGGCTCAGGTCATGATCTTGGGGTCCTGGGATTAAGCCCCGCATCGGGCTCTCTGCTCAGTGGGGAGCCTGCTTCCCTCTCTCTCTCTCTCTCTACCTGCCTCTCTGCCTACTTGTGATCTCTCTCTGTCAAATAAATGAATAAAATCTTAAAAAAAAAAAAAAAAGAAGAAGAAATGAGCTTTTCAAACGTCCTGCGGCTTCCCAGGGGGCAAAGTGTTTGTATTCCCAAACCACAGAGTGGTTTACAAACTGTGAAGCTTTATAAACTGTGAAGAGTTGTAGTCAGTTGATGTTGCCAGTGGTGACAACCTGCCAGCCGTTTCCTTCTTTCTTTGCCAACAGAGGAAACTCAGTGTCAGTTGGGTGACTACGTGCCTAGTTCAAGGGCAGAGGGGTGGGTGGCAGAAGCCAGTCCGGGCTATCTGCGCCCCTTTGCGGGAGACCAGCCTGGGAGTGGGTGCAGACACCATTTCTGGAGTGGGGTTGGGGGGTGGGGCTTGGCCGTTGGGTTTCTGGGGTGCTGCGACAGGGCTGGTGGGAGTCCACTTGGACAAAGCCTTCTCCTTGCTTTTCTGAGGCGGTTTCACTCACATCTGTCTGCAGGACCTGTTAGACCAACTTAGACTTTCAGTCGCTTCTACTTAAAAATTGCAATCAATTCAAGAGACGGCCGGGCACCGCCTCTTCCCCTGGGAGGTCTCAGGTTCTAGGTGAGCTGGGGTTGCCCAGGAAGGGCCTTGACACTTTTGAACTTTTCAACAGAGGTTCTTTGACACTGTTCTGGATGACCTAGATATTTTCTTCGATATGCTACTAAAAATCAATATTTTAATTACAAAATAAAAAATGTATACATGTTCTTGAATATTTAAACAATAAAGACATATATAGAACCCAACATAAAAATGCACCCCTCTCAAGGTGACTAGATAAACCAGTGATGGTGGTTCGGTGTAACTCTCTTCTGTCTTTTTTCTATGCAGGTGTGTACATGCATGTGTGTGTGTACTTTTTTTTTTTTACACATAATGGACCACACAAATATTATCATGCAATAGCGATATATCTTGGGCATTTCCCCACATTAGAGCAAATGGACTCATTCTCCTTCATGGCTGCATCATCCTCTCTTGGAATTGTTTCTAGCAATGGTATTTAGCACCGCCCCCTTCTCTGCTATTGTTTCAAATATGTTGAAAATGAATCCCAGGATGTTCCACTTGAGAAAATCTCTCTCTGACCTTTTGAGGAAAGATCTACCCAGAGCACAGGGCATGGGCAGAGGCTGGACCAAGGTTGCCCGTGGGCTCAGGCCCCTTTCCACAAGGGTGTCAGGAGCTCAGCACACTTGCCTCCCCACTCTACGGCCATGTCTGACCTGCAGGATAATGGCTACCAAGTATGGGCCTGAAAGCAACTGCTCCTGTGTGCAGTCTAGTTGATCTGGGAAGACTTTCCCTCTTGGAATACACGAGACCTCTCCTTAGAGAGAGGGTTCATGGGGCTGGCATCTCAGAGAGGATCCTGCAGGCAGAGCTGGGTGAAGTCAAGAGGCCGCTTCCCGAACTGCACTGGCTCCTCCCACCGCTGCCGACCCTGTGACCTGCACTTCCTGTCTGCACAATAGTGTGTCCGAGACGGGGGCATGCAAATTAAGGGAAGCCAGCAGAGCAGCTGGTGGAGATTATAGTAAAGAAGTAAGCAAACCAGTAAAAGAATGGAGATCACTATCACGGATGACATTAGCTTTTGAAACAAAAGACTTCAAAGTCGAGAACTTTGGAACATAAAAAATAGGAAAATAAAAGCTGTGAAAATGAGATTTAGGACAAAGGGATGAGAGGCGAGAAACCGAGGAGGCACCAAGCAGAGGCTGGGGCACAAAGAAGCAAAGATGCAGAACAAGGAGAAAGTTAATATCCATGAAATAGTTTTTGAAGTAGATGAAACCATAGATCGGAAATGGGAAGTCAGGGCGAAGTCGTTCTGAGGGAAGAGGAATAGGATACCTGCAGAGAAAAAACATCACTTGAAACTCTTCCCGCCCAAATAATGCAAAAGCAACCCCACCTTCAAAGCAAATATGTCAGGAAGGAAAGATGAGAAACGGTCCGCTCAAGTAAGAAGGTAGGAGAAGTCAGTTCATACATCAGGGAAGTAACATAAAGGTAATGAGCTGCAAAGCTTTGGTAAAATCCCACTTTCTTCCTTCCAAAGCCTACACCCACAACAGGGGAAATTTCCGGAAACCCTCAAAGCCCTCCACTTTTTCCCACCTGCTGCTTGGGTCCCAGGGCAGTGTCTGGTGCAGAGAGGCCGGGTTTCAGCCCTGGCAGGACTGCCCGTTGCACACTGGCGTGGGGCAAGCACACTCCAGCTTGGCATCATCCCTGTGACCCCCGTGTCCCTCCCCTTGGGTGTGGACCCCATGGACTGCGCCGATCTCTGGCTGTCCCGCTTCTTTGAAAGACAGGTGGACCTCCGGATGGCAGTGCAGAAGGCAGGAGTCCTGGGGGCCAAGCCTGCAGCCAAGAGGTTTCGGGGTGGGCATGTGGAGCCCCGTTTTTGCGGTGCAGCTGTGGTCACACGCAGGGGGACATGACACTAGCAGCGGGGGCCACACTGGAGTGTGCTGGGGCTGTTACTCAGGAGAGGAAATCTTGCAGCCATTCCCAATGCTCTGCTCAGCCCTGCTGCGGGATTCCCGCAGCCAGCAGGACCGCCACTTGGCCAATAACCAAAAGCCTTGAATCACAGAGGACGGTCACTGCCCCATGCAGAGGCCAGCCGCCCCCCCACCCCGAGACACGGCTTGGCTCCTGCCCTCCAGGGTCTCGTAGTCAGGCTGGGAGGAGAGCAAGGGGCCTGTCGGCTTTCTATGTGGACTGGTTTGGCCCTTCAATTGACTCACAGGCTCCATGGCTTAGGATCTGGAAGAGGCCCAGCAGGCAGTGGCTTGTGGGTGCCCCAGGTCCCATCTAGGAGGACCGGGGGCTGGGGTGGCCCAGCATTGTGGTGCCAGGGCCAGAAAGACGGAAGCCTAGGGCTTGCACAGTTAGGCAAGACGAGGGCACCAGCCAGAGAGAGTCTGTTCCCCAGATGGCCCCACGGAGCCCTTGGAGTGGTCTCCCAGGGTAGTATTTTGCATGGGCAGGCCAGGTGTCAGCCCTGGCTCTGTTCTTACACACTGGGAGATCTCAGGCAGGTCACTTGGGCTCTCTGTGTCTTCGTTAAGTCACCTGTGAAGGGCGGTAGGGCCAGCGGATGGACCTGGCGCATGTCCACACATCTCCAGTGTCCCCAGCAGGATGGAGCCCAGCTTTCCTCAGTAAACACCTCCTCGGTCACACATCCTTCTGCACAAGCCTCCCCTTCCCATCTTATTTCTCCACTCCCCTTCGAAGGCAGCCTGGTCCGGCACCCCAAGGCAAACAACTCACAGTGAATCCTTGTCTAATCTTTAGGAAGCCGGATGGAGGCGGCTGGTCTGAGGGAGGGTTGGGTGGGGGCTGCTGTGCTGCCTCAGCTTGCTGGTGAGGCAGGGGGCTCCCACCCATGCAGGTGGCCTGCCTGTAGCCTGGGGAAACGTCTGGGTGTTCCAGAGCAGAGGGAACTGGAGTGTCCCCCCAGGGCTTCACGCCAAGCCAAGAGGGAGGGAGGAAAAGGTGAACACAGCAGGTATGTGGAAATGGACGGATGGAGGGTGGCTATGCCTCCTGAGCATGCCCGCTTTGGCCAGCTGCTGGAGGTGTGTGTCCTGCCCCTTCCCAGACCAGAGACATGTGAGCTCAGCCAGGCCCACACCACTGGAAAAGGTCAGGGACCGATCAGGGGGCTTCCTGGGACACGGATGACCAGGTGCTGGCCCCTCTGCCTGCCCACTGCCCACCGTGTGGGTCAACGCATGGGGCAGGGGCAGGGCCTTGCCCTTGACTCCCACAGGGTCAAGGCCTGCAGATTGGGCGTGAGTGGTGGAGCTTGCTGGTCTGCTTTGGCTGATGTTTCTCCGGCCCCCAGCCCTGCCCCCATGCCCAGACTTTGCACGGAAGCCTCCGGGGAGCTTCCCTCTCTGATATGCCTCCTTCTCCCTAGCTTCCTCCTGAAAGATGCATGCAGTTTGAAAATTTCATCAAAGCTGCTTGCTTCCTTGGCTCCCTGGTGGTAGGCCGGTGCTGGGAGCCCCATGGGTCCCAGGCGGTGGTGGTCCTCGGTTAGGGCTGGATGCAGCTCTGAGTTGTTCAGGCCTTGGGATGGGGAGCTGCTCAGGCAAGGGGGGCCTAGAGTGCCCCTGGGCTGAGTGGGCAGAGGTGACCAGGTTGAAAAAGAAGGATGGATACATTGGGCCGTTCCTGTTCCTTTGCTATCATAGCAGCATCGTGTGGGTCCCTTGTCAGGATGATGGGGTGTATGTGCACAGGTACGTAGTTTCAGGTAAAATCCTGAAGTGGGATGGCCAGGTTGCAGAGCAGAAGCCTGAGTGAGTTCAATGGCATTGGCACGCCCCCCTCGGCATGGGGAGGGGGTGTGTCTCTGGAAGGCCCTCCCAGCCGCTCAGCTCCTGAGGTAGTGTCTGCTTCCCTGTTGCCAACAGAGCGTGTTGCAAACACTTGGCCACTTGCCAATCTGATAGGGAAAACACTTGAAACAATATAAATAGACAGCTACAGGGTGAGTAGTCCCGTGGGCAGAGTACATGGCTCTCTGGATCGCATGTGCACGGATGCGTGTTGGTATGAATGAATGGACACATGCACAAGCATGTCGAGGTGTGTGTGCGCACATGCGTGTGTGTGTCTCACTGAAAGCACCCCCACCTCTGGATCTGTGGGGTCAGTCACAGGGGAGAAGGGGGTCCCAGTGCCTTCCTGAGGGTGGGAAGACTTGAGGTTAGGGTGACCTGGCTGGGGGAGGGTCTGCGTGCCAAGGGGCCAGCCCCAAAGCAGGTGGTGGGCAAAAGGATGCCTGTAAGTTGAGAGCGGGGCAGGGACACGGGCACCCCTAAGGCTGGGCCGTGGGGCTGGCCTGGCTCTGGCAGAGGGCATGCTGAGGTGGGGTGCTCCTAAACATGTGCAGCCTTGGAGGCCAAAGGCAGCCTGCCCCAGCTGTGCAGAGAACTGGCTAGCTAGGGAGCTGAGCCCGTGCAGGACTGCTGTGGGGCCCACTGCCTCTGGTCATAGTGGTCTCAACAATAGCGGGTACTATTTCTGCAAAGATCAGCGAGCTGAGCTTGCTGGGTGGGGCTGGCGAGGACTGGTATGGCTGGCATGGGCCAGGCTGAGGCTGGTGTGGACTGGGGCTCCTGCGGGCTGAGCCAGGGTGGGCTAGGGTGGGCTACCTCAGGCTCAGCTTCCTCAAACAAAGTGGTCAGTTGCTGGGTCATCTGGGGTTGACTGGGGTAGGATGATCTCTACTGGGTGACTAAGCTCTGTCTCACAGGGCCTCTCGGTCCTGCTGGCGGGCTGGTTCTTAGACAGAGATAGGCTCTAAGAGACAGAGGCTTGACACTGGCACAATGTCGTGCCCACCACATCCTACTAGACAGAGCAAGTCATAGGCCAGGCCAGATTCATAGGGTGGTCACAAGGACCCCACCCCTTGCCGAAGGGCCTGCACAGTCACAGTGCCCAGAGTGTTGGCAGGAGGTGAGGGGCAGGGGGCCCGTGGATGGCTGTGCCATCCATCTCCTGCAGCAGGACAGGAATTCATGGCCGTCTGTGCAGAGCTGACCACCGGCACTCAGCACACGGTCCCTAACCTGGGGCTGGGGCCCAGTGATGGGCGGGATGCCCCTGGCGCAGGCCATATGGGAGGGCCGTGGAGGACACCACTGTAGACCCTACAGTGGGAGGGCAGCGGGCTCTGAGGGAGAAGGCGAGAGAAGGGTTCCCTGGGAGAGGGTCGGGCAGGAGTTTGAATAGCCTGTAGGAGCTCACCTGCAGGCAGCAGGGGCAGAGCAGGGTCCTCCTGACTCCTGGGCCCCCTTGTGGGCCTGGAGGTAGAAGGCAGAGCTAGTCCAGCCCAGAGTTGAGGTTGGAGGGAGCTCATGCAGCAGGCACTCCAGAGCCCACGGTCATGCACGGGCTGGCCCTGCACAGGCAGCCCAAGGATTAAACAGACTTTGTTGGGATTACCACTGCCAATCAAGTTCAAGTGCATTTTTAAGAGCTTAATTTGCGGCCCTAGGTTTCGAATAAAATCATCAAGTCCAGTCGATTAAACTCATTAAGGCGGGTGGACTGGCTGGTGTTCGCATTGCCATCAGATTCGGAGAATTAATTAAGGGCCTGTTATCCTTGTCGGGATTAGTGGGGCCAGCCCAGAGGCCTGGGGTTTCTGCTAAAAGACAGGCCCATAATCTCTTTAGTGGGGCCCGGGAGACAGATCTGGGTGGCTGCTGGGGAACGGGAGGCACCACACTGGGCAACTTTGATCCTACTGTGTGCAGACCTGAGCCCCAAGTGGCTGGGGGGATGGCAGGCTCCAGTGGGCAGACCACCTTGTGGTGGCCAGGGTTGGCTGGCCAGGAGGCCACTTTGGATCACATGGCCCCACAGGCCATCCTGACTTCTCCCTCGTCCCGTGATAAATAAGGAGGGGGAGGGGCCTATGTAGATGTTGTCTGTTCGCTCCTTTCCCTTTCAAAAGTGCCCCTCGCCCCAAGTGATGGAAGGCCCAGACTTCACCTCCTTGTCAACCGGGCCGTGGGACCAAGCTGGCCACCAAGAACACCTTAATCCCTTGGAGGGGTGCTAGTTGGTCTCTGAGCAGATGTAGGAGCCATGAAGCACCAGCTAAAGCTATATGGGGGGGCCCAGGCCCAAAACACTAAGCCTAAAACCTCCAGGCCCTGCAGACCCTGCCTGAAACAGGCTGGGAAGTCAGCCATCCCTGAGGATGATGGAATCAGAGAGAAGGATGAGTTTCTTTTTTTGAAGGATGAGTTTCTAATGACACCGGGGAGGTGTCTGGATCTAGCCATTCTAGAAGCTTCTCTTTGGACTTCTCAGTTATGTAAGCAGGTCCGTTTCCCCTTTTCTGCTTAAGTCACGTGGAACCAGGCCTCTGCCCATTGCAATCACAAGATCCTGATGGGCGGCCCAGATCTCAGGTCACCTGCCCCTGGAAGCATTGTAACTGAGAAGGATTTTAGAAGGTCTTTTCTTCCATCCCTCTCCTATTTTATAAATGGGGAAACTGAGGCCCAGAGACAGGAGGTGATGAGCCTAATGTTGGTGAGACTGTTAATGGTGCTTTCTGGTTGCTTATGTCTACTTTCCTGGGAGAGAACCTTCTGTGGGACCTGGGGGTGGGGGGGGTGGGATGTAGCTGGGATCCTTCCCAGAAGCAGAGAGCAACCAGAGGCAGGATGAGGTATGACCTTCTGGAGGAGGGGAGGGAGGAAGCGCATCCCTCGCGGCCACCCCCACTGGCCGCTTGGTTACCAATTGCACTCACCCAGCATGGGACAGTGGCTGGCATCCCCCAGCTGATGCGCCTTTGAGCCCTGACTCTGGGCTCTATTGGCAGGGCTCTGTCTCCCTCCTGAGGATTGGCACAGCACAGTTGCCAATGGAGTGGACTCTGGAGTCAGGTCGCCTGGGTTCCCATCCTTCCCAGCCAGTCACCAGCCATGTGATCTTGGGCTAGTTGTTGAGCTTCCCTGGGCTGCCCTTTCTCTGTCTTCATGATTTGGGGGAGGGGCGGGGAGCCAAAGCACATTCCTAGAAGATACGAGGCTGTGTATCCACATGGTCTGGTCATGACCAGCTGGGTTAAAGGAGGTAATATTGACGGAACACAGAGCCTCGTGAACGTGACCTGCTTCTGGCTATGCCCAGGCCTACGCCTCCTCCCTGGCCTCTCTGGTCCCGTGCTTGTCCCACCACTGCCCTTCTCAGCCCAGCAGCCCGAGGAGCCTTTCAAGGCCGAGGAGCCTTGTAAGTCTGATCATGTTTCTCGAATGCTTAAAAGCTGCTGAAAAAGCTTACCATGCAGCTGAAATGTCTCTCTGTGTCCCACGTTCTGGA
Source organism: Taxidea taxus jeffersonii (assembly GCA_003697995.1). Classification (NCBI taxonomy): domain Eukaryota; kingdom Metazoa; phylum Chordata; class Mammalia; order Carnivora; family Mustelidae; genus Taxidea; species Taxidea taxus. The sequence goes on along the minus strand of ML102385.1, from coordinate 14,675 downwards.
GAATCCAGATGGGTAACAACCCACCCGAGCCTAGTGGAGGGACACAACCACCATTCCACTGTAATCCTGGCTTCTGCAGGTCAGGACTTTGGGCAGGCCCTGGCGGGGGACGAGGTTCATTTCTGCTTTGTCAGGTCTGGGCTCCCACTGGGACGGTCAGCAGGAGTGATTACAGGTGGCTTCTCTGTGCAGCTTGGCCTTCCTCACAGCCTGGCGGCTGGGTGTGGAGAGCCAGGTGTGGGACCAGTTGGAGGCTACAGGGCCTCACCTGACCTGGCCCCAGGAGGTACAGGATGGAGTACTTTTACGGTACTCTGTTGGTTGAAGAAGGCACAGGTACACTCGGTGTCAAGGGGAGAAGACATATGGAAGAGGGGCAGGGTCACATCACAGAAGAGCATATGCAATGGGAGACAGCAGGTGGCTGTCGTTGGAAAATACACAGCTGTCTGGTCCACACATTCTGGCCCTGACCCACGCATCTGAGGGAGCTACTCTCAGAACCCGAGTCCCTCTCTCCCTCTGGGGTCTCCCTCTCTCTCACTTGTTTCCAGGCAATGATCTCTCAAACATGCTGAGTACATGGTGCCTCAGGGCCTTTGCACTTGCTGTTTTTGCTCTCTCTGCATGGCCGGTTCCTTCCACTCAGTTCTCAGCTCAATTATCACCTCCTTAGAGAGGCCTTCTGTGACTACCAATCTAATCAGTGCCCCTCTCTAAGAATGCCCTAGAAAAGCACCATAAAGAGAAAGATCATGCAAGCCACGTATTATATGAACATTTTACTATAGCCACATTAAAAAATTAAGTTTATTTATATATTTACCTACATATTAATGTAATTTATCTTTGATGTATTTTAATTATCCCAACATGTCCAAAATATTACCATTCAATATGTAATCAATATAGAAATATGGATGAGATATTCTTACATTCTTTTTATTGTACTAAGCCTTAGAGATCTGGTGTATAATTTGTGCTTTTTGCACGTGTAACTTCAGAAGCTACATTTTCGTTGGAAGCACTTGATCTGCACTTAGATTTGATAAAATGTACTGTTGAAAATGTAGATTCACATGCCCAAGTTGTCCCAAACTATTTTACCCAATTAAAGCATCTCTTTACAGATTTAAACTACTTAAAATTCGGTAAAATGAAAACCATAAGTCCCCAGTCTCACTGGCCACATCACCAGTGATCAATAGTCATGTTTAGCAGATATGGAACTTTCCCTCCTCACAGAAGGTTCTAGGGGACTCTGCTGTTCCGGAATATTCCCTGCGCTCCTGTCTGAACAGCACTCACCACTGTCCGCATCAATCTTTTTCTGTGTGTGCACTTGCTTATCTTCTCTGGCTTCCTCCAAGCTGTAAGCGCCAGGAAGGCAGGACCTGTGAGGTTTTGCTCCCGCCCAGAGAACCCTGCCTGTCACCCACAAGGTGCCAGACTGTAGCTTGTTAAACATATACATGAAACTAAATCCAGCCCATGCTTTGTGTTCTCCACAAACGCTCAACACAGCCTTACTCTGACTCTTACAGAGGAGGAGGCTCGGAGAGGCCCCGCCACTTCCCAACGTGGCACAGCTGGAGAGCACCAGGGCAGAATGAGGCTGGTGTGTCCCACCAGAACGTAGCTCTGCCTCCCCCAGACCAGGTGGCTTCCCAGATGACAAGGCCTGCCCTGGGAGCCTATGACCTATTGGGGCAGATGGCCATGAACAGGATGGGGAAAATGTTGCAGGGGGCATAAGGGGGAAGCCTTGAGTGGAGAACTCCATCCAAGTACGGAGGGAGAGTTCACTGAAGAGAGGACAATTGTTTCAGGGACAGGAGGGACAGTGAGCTAGCTCACCCTGGCCCAAGAACGCAGCGTTTATGGGCTTCAATGGCAGAAGGGGAGCAGGTGGGCTTGGGGTGTGGCTGGGGACTGGTGTCTCGAGGCTTCCTTCTCCAGCCCTCCATTCTGCTTCCCTGTGTGTTGGGTCTCCTCCTGAGCGGCTCTCCCCAGGCCATGACATGTGACACTCCAAAGAGAGGGGGAGCAGCTGCCATAAGCCCCAGAATTGTGCTTCGCTTGGCATCTGGCCTGTGGCAAGGTCGCATGCCCAATGACTACCTCTGGTCCAAGAGACACCATGCCTGGCCTGGCTAGGCTGAATCACACCTGGGAACTAGGGCTGAAGGTGGCTCCAAGACAACCACATGCTCTGGGAGTTGGGGGGTCATCATGAACATGGGGCATTTACTCTGCATGTCAGGCAGGCAGAGACCATAGGAGCCATGGGCAGGAAGAAGAACCACACAGGAGGAGGAGGGGAGGAGGGGGGATCTTTGCAGACTGAAGGAGCCGTGGGAGGCAAGGGTGGCGTGCCCTGAAGTGGCAAGTACAGAGTCTGAGGCCCAGTAAGTCATGGGGCACAGTGTTCTGCAAACTGCAGAGTCCTCCATGAACCCCAGTTAAGACACCCCTGGGGAGAAAGAGGTGAGTGCCCTGGGGTCCTCCTTGTCCACCAGGTACAGCCTTACTGGCTTGCTCCAAATCTGAGTTGATTGGGACACACCATCCTCCTGGCTGTGGAGGTGGGCAGTCAGCGATGGGGAAGACTCTTTCCAGGCGTGTTAGCAGAGACCAAGGGTCTGGGGGCTGTTGGTGGTGTTTCTTCCACCATTAGAAGATGTCATGGAGGACAATGTGGCCTCATGACGAGGGAGGTCAAGACAGGCAGCGGGTTCTCTGGAATTTGTGTCCCTTAGGGCCCGCATAGCCATGGACCAATAGCAGAGGAGACTGGACCCCCTGCCTTAACCTCCTGGGCCAGAGCGCCCACGTGGCTGGGAGGAGGCCCAGTGTCTAGTCTCAGTCATGCAGATCCCCTTCCCCTCCTTCTGCAGGGCCTGCCCCTGATTCTGCCCCCCAAGACAGCCTACTAGCTCCCTCCTGTAGAGCGGGTATGAAACCCGCCCTGCACAGTTGTTGTTATGCATGTGCACGTGAATGTGTGCCCGTGTGTGCCCTGTTCACTTAGATCGGATGTCTTCCTCGTGTGGGGAGTCTGCGGCACAGTCTTTGAACATGCTCAGCATTGAGCCTGGCTTTGTGATGGCCATGACGGATGCCCACGTTAGGGTCCCGCTCTAAGCCTGTGCCTTCCACTGGCTCATGCTGTCCCCACCTCAGCCCAGGGAGTTGTCCCTAGGGGAGATGCCAGGCTCACAGAGGGGCAGCCTCTCAGCCAGCTTCACCCAGGAAGACCTGCTCTGCTCCGAAGTTGGGCGGGACCCCCACTCGCTCAGGAGCAACCTTTCCTTGTGCCTCTCCCCACTCCGCTCACTCCAGACAGTGCTCCCCTGGGGCCTTTCCTCTCCATTGATCAATATGCCTAGAAATTCTCCTCTGATGGTTTCCCTAGCAACCAGCCCACAGGCAGCTGCCCTCGGGAGGCCTGCTGTCTGATCTGAAACCCAGCCCCTCCATGGCGAAGCCAGCATCTCCTGTGCCAGGATCCTCCTGTCAAGTGGGTGATGCTGATGTGGCTTCTCGGGGTCCCCAGGCCTTGGGTCAGGTCCAGCTGCAGAGGCTGCAGGGGTGTGGGGCATGCCAGGCCGAGGGGACCATCTGTTGTGGGCTGGGGCAGGGAGCTGGTCCCTATATATGTGACCACCAGTGACCCGGGCACTGGGCCATCAGAACAGGTGCCAGAGTTGGCAGCCAGCACTGGGCCAACTGCTACAGCCCTGGGGAGCCAGCGCTGTCTTACCCTGCTGTAGAGGAGGGACCGCACTTGGAGAGGGGAGGAGGCTCTCGCCCCGCTGGGGTGGGAACTTGGCTTTGTGTGAGTACAGAGTCCCTGCCCACCCAGGAACGCAGGGCCAAGACAGGTGGGCCCCAGGAGTCCCTGGAGGTGGGGGCATCAACAGACCCTCTGGTTTCCGAGAGGGGAGCCTAGGGGCTGCAGGGGACACGTGCAGAAGGAACACGGAAGCGGTGGCAGTGAGAGAGGGTGGGTGGGCATTGCCAGGGCTTGGGGGTGCTGGAAAGCTCCTGGAAGCCCCCCAGCAGCACTCCCGTGTCTGGCATGCCATGCAGGCACCTTGACCCTCAGGGGCGGGGCAAGGCTACAAATCAGCCACCCCAAATGGAAACAGACTCCTTCTGTGAAGGGCATGCTGTCCCAGGTGCTGGGGGCTGTCAGCTGGTGCCCTCGGTGTTGCCCCAGCTGCAGATGGCCCCAAACTGCCCTGCTTGCTGAGAGCTGGGGCTGGCCCTCCCCGGAACTCCTCAGAGAATCCAGCTGTGCTTCTCCTGGGGCCCACTGGCCTCCTGCCTCAGTGGCAGAGAATTCTCCTCAGTTGGTGATTCTCATTGCCATCTTTTTGCAGGTGAAGGGTCAGGACAGGCATGGACCCAGTTCTGAGGCCTAGGGAAGTTTGCCAGCACCTTTGGGGAAGGTCTCCTGGAAGACAGAGTCTCCTACAGACATAGCCCCTCCTCCTGCCTCGGTGGAAAGCCTGCGGAAGGAACCTCTGACAGCCCCCAGGCCGTGTGGGGTGGAGAGGCCCCCTGAAGGCAAAAGGGGATGGTCCCAGAGACCGCCCCCACCCACACTGGGGCCTGACTTTCTTCCAGACTGAAGCTTTGAAGCCGACTTTGCTATGGAGTGCAACCTTCCCATGTCAGTGCTCATAGGTGGGACGCCTGTCCTTCCCCCGTGGTCCTTCCGTGTTCATCAGAGACCCCACGGCGAAGGCGGGGGGGGGGGGGCTGATTGTCCTGTTTATGTTTCAAGGGCAGGCCTGACTGTCAGTCATTCACACCTGGGTCCCCAGTCTCTGCAGAGACTCTGCCCCGCTGCCCCTTCCAGTGCGGGGTGTAGGGCTGAAAGCTACCCTGCAGACAGGCCTTCTGGGCCACCACAACCAAACTAAAGCCACAGAAGACACTGGTAATTCACATCCACTCAGCAAGGATTAAAGCATGGAGACGAACCTGGAGGAGTGCAGGTACCCACGTCGACATGTGCAATGAGGGCTGGTAGGCAGGAAAATGGGCTCACCGCTCCGGGGGTTAATTTGGTAAATGGATCAACACCGTAAGAACGTTTACACCTGTGGACCCAGAAATTCCACATCTGGGGATCAATCATAAGGAATAATTTCCCAGTACCAAAAAAAAGGCTGTATGTTTGTTGCGTGAGCTAGTGTATTTCAGCGTTTGAGGAACAGTTGCTAGATATTCGGGAAAATTTGCCAGCCAACTGTTGGTTGCCTGACATTGTCGCAGGAGGCATATTTACACCACTGAAAGCGGAAGATGTTACACATCAGAGCCTTGGATCTTTTTTCAGAGCCGGTGTGGCTTGGCGCCCCTGGCTCCCTGGGCGTATTCTGTAGCCCCATGATGAATGGGGCTCCTCTCCACACACCAGCAAGGAACACTCTGCAGTGTATGTTGTTAACTGAGCAAAACGAGCTGCGTGCTACCATCCGTGGGGAAAACAGAGGGTGTATTGTCATGTCTGTGTTTAGCGGTGGGTGGGATCTCCTGGCAGAAACAGAAAATTTGGGTACCACCAGTTGCCTTGGAGGCTAAGGAAGTGGGGACCAAGGTCGGGAGGGACACTTATTGTCTTCTGTATACTCTGTTATAGTCTTGGAAGTATTTACAATATACTTTTTTTTAAATTTGAAAGACAATAAAAAATAACAGTCTTTTGAAAACTGTGTTCATCTCAGTGCTATTCATGAGTGCAAAAAATAAGAAACAACGTAACTGTCCAATTAAAGGGGATTGTCGAGATAAAGCACGGTAATTTTTCTGGTGGAACACCCATTCCAAATGGATGCCTACAAATTATTTATTATGACAGGGAGGAGACTAATGAGAGTTTACCTGGGAAAAAAAGCCGATTATATAATTATATATCCAGTCTTATCTTGACTATAAAAATTAACAAAGCTGCAGACGGGTGGGAAATATGCCAAACCATGGATAGTGTGTTTTGGTTGGTGTTATTTTGGGCAATTAACATTTAAAAAATTTTTCTCCCTGTGCTTTTCAAATTTGCCGTGTTGAATATGAATTCCTTTTACAATCCATCCCCCAGACCTTGATTTTATTAGAAGAGCTGAAGCCCGGCATATCTGATGCCCCAGACTCGGGGTGGGTCCTACCACCCTTGCCGCTAGGCCAGAGTCTGTTGGAGCCCTGTGTACATTGGCCTGTGGCTTCTGCAGCCTCTGACCACCCTGCCCCATACTGGTCCTGGGGGTCCTGGCCCCTCTACTCCCTGCTGACCTTGAATTCCACAAGGCTTGGGCTCCTTCTCCAGCCCTGTTGCACCCTGAAGTCTGGGGCTGCACAGTGGGGGTGACAACAGGCCTCCATCCCTTGTCACCTAGTCAGAACGGTTGAAAACAGTGAGGCATGCATCCTGCCGCAGGATCGAGAAACAAATGTTAATTTTTAAAAAGTCAAATTGAGTCTGGTTTGGGCAAAGGAGGATGGAGATCCTATTTCAGTCATTCTGGGGACGGGCTCTCCTTTCTCTGTGTGGTAGGGATCCCAGGAGAAGCTGGGAGGGTCTCATGAGTAGCTTGAGAGAGGGATGCAGGGGGCTCTGGGCTGCTTCTCTGTGCCCAAGCCTGGGCCCTCCCTTCAGACTAGGCATCTCTAAAGGGGACTTGGAAAGTAGTCCCTCCCCGAAGCACGTTCACATGCTTACACACATCCACACGCATGCAAAAGGCTGCCTGTCTGCCATGCCTGAGACGCTCATTCTGGGTCCCGAGAGCCAGTTGCTAAATAGGAAAAGTTGCCTGCCCCTGGAGGCTGGAACTCTGAGCAGTTGCCTTTTGGTGCCTTCGCTTTCTCATCTGTGAAACAGGGCCATTGACAGCTCTTACCAATAAGTGAGGCAGTGCAGGCGCTGAGCTCAGTGCTGTGCCAGCCTTGATGGGCACTAGAGATGTGGAAAGGCTTGTCCCCCAAGCTGGGACAGGCCCCCCTTGATTGGGATTGCTGTCCTTGGTTTAGCCCCTGAGCAACCCACATCGGGATGGTCATCCTCCCTGAGCCCCATGCCGTGAACTGGCGGCTGGACACCATTATCTCCTCCTTACCCCCCAGCCCTGATGCTTTGTCTGTCTGTAATTTGGGGCTAACATTAAGACTTTTGTGTATTTCACACAAGTCTTAACTTCTGGCTTTCCTTGAACCACGGGAGCCAGGGGGCCGGGCTTGGCATCTGGGGATGCAACTAGGGTCTGGGGGCCAGCCCTGTGGGCATGGGACCTGCAGTCCTTACCCTGACTGGCCTTCTGAGAACAGAGTCCTCTCAAAGTTTCTGTGAGCTGTGGGGTGCCCAGAACTGAGGAGGGGAGGCACAGATAGCTCACAGGTTCCCCATCTCTCCTGAGCCCTGGGTCCTGGGGAAGCGATCCTGTCCCCACACCAGGTGCTGGCCAGCTGGGCTCAGGAAATGGCCAGTTTCTGTCTTCCCACCTTCCCCGAGGGCAGCAAGTCGCTGGGGAAGGGGTGGCGTCAAATCTCACTCTCTGTCACCCCCTCGGTGTCTTGTTATTCCTCCCGAGTCCCGGGTGTGTAGACCTGCCGCTGAGCAGGAGTAGTGACATCACGGGGCTGCTGCTGAGAGTGGCCCCAGTGTCCGTCAGACCACTGACCTCCGGGTCCTGCAGCAGGCAACAGGGGTGACCTCTAGGCCCAGGGGACACAATCCCTCGCTCAGTGGCCCTTAGGCTGGCGGGCGGCAGGCTGGAAGCTAGAGCTCCGAGTGCCCTGCAGATGCCCCAAGCAGCTATCCCTTCCTACTGGCCTTAATCCTGGCCCAGAGGTGACAGGCTAAGCCCCATCCCCCTTGAGCCCATGTCCCCTGCCCACTGGCTGCCAGCACCTTCTCCCAACAGCTCCCATGGCCTCTTGCAGCCGACATCCTGCCTCCTTGTTTCCGTGGGGTCCTTCTGCACATCCACATATTGTCCCCACTCTTGGCATGTGAATGGCAGGCACCATTTGCATTGATTAATGACCGCCCAGAAGCCCCTGAGTTTCTATCTCACTCTGAAATCTTCATTGTGCCTCTGGAGGTCCTGCAAGCTACATCTGTGATGAGCCTTAGCTTCTGCTAAGTCCTGCAGGCAGTGTCTGACCCCAGTGTCTGGTCAGTGGTCCACTGGGGTCTCTGGCTCATTCTCCCTATTGCCTGCTCTGTTACAAGCTCCAGGCTAGGCTACGGACATAGAGGTGGACACAGGGTTTCACCCCTGCCTTCAAGGAATGCCTGGGCTGGGGTTGGGGAACACACAAATGGACACAAACTATTAGAACCCACAGTGCAAGGTGGTCCCTGCTGCGATCTGACCCAGCCTGCAGACCAAGAAGGCTCCCTGGACAGGCGAGAGTCTTGGAAGGTGTGCTTGACAGGTGAGGGGGTGAGCTCCAGGTAGCAAGAGTGGCAGATGTGAAGGCAATGAATTTGGGGCAGTGGGGAGAGGAAGGAAGGGAGGAGGGGCTGGGGGTGGGGAGGGAACAAAGAGGTCGTGGCTGGGAAGGGTCACGCGCATAGGCAGCTCCTCTTCCAATGGCACCAATTGTGCCACTGGAGGCTGAGGCCAGTAGAGATGGGACCAGGGCTCTGACCCAGCCCCTCCACATCCAGCCGAGTGGCCTTGGGCATATTCCATCCCTCTCTGAGCCTCAGCTTCCTTATCTGTGAAATAGGGCCAGTGAGCATTTGAGTCAGGGACTATCCATGCAGACACCACCCCAGGAGCTCCCAGAAGACTTGGACGAAATGCCGCAGCAGGCTGAGTTTGGTCGCATCCGCTGGGGGCGTAGCTCACGGTACTCCTGTCAAGGTAATGCTCGCAGAGATCCCTGGCAGGTCTGGTCCCTTGAGGCCCCCAGGAGGAAGAGGGAAGATGCTAATAGCTTTCTCTCCTCTGCCCCCAGGCACAGGTCAACCCAGCTCTGTCCCCCTCCCTAGGGAGTGTCAGTACCGTAGGAAGAAGTTCAGAGGGGCAGGGTGGGGGACTGGGGCTCATGTTGTGTCATCTCTTCTCAAGCAGCTCTAGTATCTGATTGAGGGCAGTTCTGTTCCTTTTTGGGTTGCTATTTCTGCATAACCAACTGCTCCAAACGTCAGGATGTAAATCCATCTTAGCCTGCTCCCAGAGTCTAGATCTGACTGCAGGAAGGGTGCACGAGACAGGTGCTCCATGATGTCTGGCCTCAGCTGGAAAGTTTGAACCTGAAAGGACTCATCTGGAGGCTTCTTCCCACACATGTCTTGGTGGGGAACACTTGTCGGCCAGGGCTGCCTGTGGGGCTGCTTCATGGACCCTGGAGTCCCTCACTGTGTGGTAGCCTTGGGGACGCAGACCTTTCCGTAGAGCCAGCTCTCCAAACCTCCCCTGACCAGGACTCAGAAGCCATGCTGCACCACCCTTCCTGCACTCTATTGGTTGAGCCGGTCCCAAGCCCATCCAGAGTGGGGACCCAGAGCCCCCCTCTCACTAGGAGCAGTGCTAAGGAATCCACAGACATGACTGAGGGGCACTGTGTGTGAATTGGCATATTATGTACTTTCTAGGATTCTTGGCAGAACCCCCTTCCCAGAAGCTCCTTAACGGGATGCTTGACTTTCTGCAAGTAGTGTTTCACTTCTTTGACTTGAGGGTTTGATCCCTGTTAAAAATGTTACATCCCAATAAAAGTCTCACCATCAGCCTTCTTCGTCACGATGGCCTCGGATCCTCTCCATGATTTTGCATCAACTCCCGACAGAAACCAACATCCTCAAGATAAAATTCAGGCAGTCAAGCCCATTCACCTCTCCTGTACCCTCTTCCTCCTTCTCCACTCCTCACACAGTACCTTCTCCATGGCCAGGACTCAGACCCAGTCCCTTTCTGTACCTGGGAAACCTCTGCTGAGACCCAGCATCCCTTGGGCAGGTCCAGCCTCTCCCTATTCTGGGCACCCTTTTGCCATTTTGCTCATTCCCCCAACTTGGTGCCTGTCAGTCACTGGCTCCCGAAGTGTGTGCTCTTTGGGGGCACAGTGCCCGCTATCTGAGCCAAAATAATTTGTAAGAACCCACTGGACTCTTGGTGCTGGCCTCGCTGAGGCTTTCAGCCAGAATGCCTCCCTGTCACTTCTCCTCTACCATATGGCCTGGGCTTCCTTGTGATAAGGTGGCTGGGTTCCAAGGATGAGTGTCCGAGGGAGAGAGAGAGTGCCAAGCAGAAGCCACATAAGCCACATTGCCTTTTAGGACCCAGCTTTGGAAGACACAAAGAGTCACTTCTATTGTATTCCTTTGTTTGACTGTTGCATATCAATGTCACATTGTAAGACAGGCGATGTTGGTGTGACCACCATTGGAAGACACAATATGCTACCCTAATATTCATGGCGAGGAGTTTATTAGTTAGATGGTCCCTGTAAGGAACATAAACCAGTGTCTGAGAAGCTGTCGATGCCTAAAAAATGTTCACTATTATTATTAAGTGCTGGAAGGACTGATGCCTGGTACTATTGGAGCTTGTTAAGGAGACCTTTCCTTGTCTTGGGGAAGGACAGTCATGGAAGATTTTCTAAAGGAGGTAACATTTTACCAGAGATCTGAGGTGAAGTGTCAGGGGAAGGAGATCCAGGCAGAGTGAATGGCATATGCAAGGGCCCTGTGGCCAATGTGTGTTGTGTTTTGTGTGTGTGTGTGTGTGTATGTGTATAATAAACTAAAAAGAAATGTGTCCTCAAGGACTGTTGTTGTTGTTTTTCTAGAACTAAATGAAGAAATGAAGTCTTATCTCATTTCAGGGTAAGGAGGACCACACCATGTTTTCAGCTGCAACAGGGGCCCGAGGTTGGCCAGGGTGTCAGGGTGGGGGGCAGTGAGGGAAGCCTCAGTGCACCTGCTCCCACAAGGTTAAGGGGGCAGCGGATGGAGGTCCAGGCTCTCCAAGCACGGCCTCTGACCCAAGGAACCCCACCCAGCACTATGGTCACCACCCACCCTGAATATCCGAGGCTGGGGCTGAGGAGAACGGGTCCCCTCCCTCCCAACCTGGTGGACCCTAGCCTTCACTCCAGGACAGCCACTCATCACCCCAGCTCTGAGGGTGAGCTCTTGGCTTGGGCTTCAGGTTAAGGCAGTCTGAATTCCTGCTGGACCCCAAGACCTTTGCTCCTCCAAGTGCTAGGATGGGGGTTGGCCTTTCTGTTCCCTTGGGGGCTGGGGCACAACAGCTCAGCCCTTCCATGGGTGGGTGTGGATAACACTGAGCCGTCCCCTCCCTGTCCCTCATGCCACTGCCCGGTTTGGTGGGAGGGACGGTTACCTCCTAGGGCTGCTGTGTGTCTCTTTTTGTCTCAAAGAGCCTTGAGAGACAGCAGGAGAGAGATTTAATTGCAGCCTGCCTGAGAACCTCAGAGGCACTGACCTCCCTGGCCACACCCCAAGCTTGGCACGCTTTAATTAAGAACAGAGCGCTGCTCGGAGGAGCCCCATCAGCCTGGTGAACAGAGCCACCGTGGGATGGCCAGCTGACCCTCCCCAGGGGGAGTGTGGTGTCTGTGCCTTCACAGAGGGTGGCAATTTAGACCATGGTTGCTGTGTTGTTATTTTCTGATCCATTGGTTGTGAAGGGAACAAATGAGTCCCGGAGTTGCCCTTTCTGGCAACCCACCTTGTGGATACTCCAGCTCCTTTTCCTGGTCCACATGCCTGTGTGACATGCTGGGCAGTGTGGGGCTGTCTCCGTGGATGTGCCACAAGGCTGTAGACAAAATAACGTGAGACCCACGCTTGTTGGGTATCCCTGGTCCTTCTTCCCCAAACCAGAGCATTTATCCATTGGGGCAGCACAGCATGGAGGCTGAGATCAGACCCTGAGCCTATGACTTCCTGACTGTGTGACCTTGGGAAAGTCATTCAACCTCTCTGAGCGTGGTTCCTCATCTGAGCAGTGGCTTCTTGAGGATACCTGAGAGAGCACAGTGCCAGGTGTGGACCCAGCTCCCGTCCCTGTCCCACCATCTTCGTGGACCTGGGGCTGGGGGTGCCTAGTGCGGCACACGTGCACACTGACTGCTTACCCCCTGCAGTGCCTGCGTCTCTCTGCTCCTCTGCCTGAGGTCCCCCTCCTGTGCCAGAAGAGTCTACCAGCCTGGAGGTTTATCGATTCTGTGCACCCCGCCTCCCCCAGCAGCCTTCTTTCAATAAAGAATGGGAGTTGCAGCCCCACGGTGGGTAATTTTTTTTATTGTTAATTTGTTTATATTATTTTTATTTTATCTTGTGTAGTTCTTTTTGTCCTTAGGTCTATCTAAAGAAAGATACACTAATTATTGTTTTTTTCAAAATTTTTAATTGTGGTAAAATTTACATAGCATAAAATTACCATCTTAACCATTTTTAAGTGGATATAGTTAAGTACATTCACACTGCTGTATAACCAATTCCAGAACTTTTTTCATCTTGCAAAACTGAAACTTGGTGCCCATAAACATGAACTCCCCATTCCCCTCCTCTAGCCCCAGGCAACCACCCCTCTACTTTCTGTCTCTAGGAATCTGACTTCTCTAGGAAACAGAATTGCCAGGTCATACATTATTTCTATGTTCATCACTATTCTGCATAGTTTTTATTTGGATTTACCTACTGATCACTTTCTGGAATAAAACCTGTATTTTTTTCAGGGTTGCTTGGACTGTGAGAGAACATTTAAACTAGCTCTAACAAAAATGAAAACTTATTGGCTCATGTAACTGAAAGTCCAGGATGATTTTGGCTTCAGGCATGGCTGGATCCAGGTGTTCAAATGATGTCTCTCCACCTCTTGGCTCTGCTTTCTTCTGGGTCAGATTTATTCTCAGGCAGGCTTTCCCCATGTAGTAGCCAAGGGAATGACTGGTAACTTCACGGTGATAGTCTTCCAAAAGAGAAAAGGTGTCTCATTCCCAATAGCTACCATTAGAGTCCTATAGAGGGTTCCCAGTGGGCTAAGTGTGAAAATGCTCCACTGGTCACTGAGGTCAGGGGTATGAAATGGTCTGACTGAACAGGCACGGATCAGGAACTGGGCTGGGTCAGTTCCACCTGAGCCATGAGCCCTGAGAGTGGGCCTCCAGAGCAGGTGTCCACAGCTGGCATCAAGTTGGTGCTGCTCTGTCTTTGGCTGCTTTGCTGGGGTTCCTACCTTGCCATGTAGCTTTTGTCTCATCGTGGCTCCCCGTTCCTGAGTGCATAGTCACCTGTTCTCCTGACCCCACCCTCCCATCAGGGTAGCTCCTCAGCTGCTGTCTGGATTCTGGGAACCGAGAGGAGGCCATTGGCAGTAGGGGACATGAGTTTGACCAGTGACTGAGCAGGTGTAGGGAAATAGCATCACCTGGTGGGAGGGGATGGGTACAGGGCCGAGCGTGTGCAAAGCAGGTGGCAGATGGCCATTTGAGCCAGGACCCTAGCTGCGGGGAGTCTGGGTAGAGTCTGGAAGAGGCCTGTGGAGACCCTGAAGAGCATCCAGGACCAGCTCTCAAGGCTCTGTGAGACCATTCAACAGAATCCACTCTGGACTCTGGGGTTGTAGAGATAATGCAGACACCTTACAAAGGCAGATAATTCAGCAGGTAGCTCAAGTGAGTGTCTCCTAAGAGTACTGAAAGCACTCTGGGGGCAGGGGCTGGCTGAGCAGATGACTTTGACTCCCACACGATCCAAGAATCCCTTAGATGTGGGGTATGGCTGCTGCACTCAAGGAAGACTGGCATCCCAAGGCCAGACCCACGCAAGTCCTAGAGAGAAGGCAGGGTTACCCCCATGCCCCTGACTCCCCATCCCCCTGGGTGGGCCCGAGGCGGGGGGCAGAACACCTCAGCCAAGACCCTAGCATACCCGCAAAGGAGGGGCAGACATGTGTGTTTTATAATCAGAGTGAATTAGAAGTCCTATTGCGCCGGGAATTCTCCTCTTCCAATTTTGCAAACTCTGGAGATAATTGGAGGCCCCCTGGTGTGTCATAACCCAGGGCTGGGAATCCTGGGGCGGGGGCAGAGAATCGCTGAGGGAAGAGCCATCTGCTCCTGTTCTCGGCTCTCCCGAACCACAGATTTTAAATGTGCTGGTTAAGTCGTTTCTCCCCAAAGTTTTCCCGTGCCCGGGGACGATTTTGAGATGGATGGCTCACCCCAGGATTCAGCTAGGTCATGCCTCTCATGCTATAGATGGGAAACTGAGGCCAGAGAGGGGAAGCTACATGTTCAGAGCTCCGGGCGCTGGGGAAAGCGAATGCAGGAAACAGATAGGATAATTGCGGGGCAGAGGATCGCCTTACAGGAGATGAGATCAGGGGCCTCTGCCACTTGGGAGAGCACTAGGCCTGTACTGGAAGGTAGGGAGTCGGGAGCAGTCAAGGACGAAGATGTCATACCCTCTATCAAGGTCGCCAAAACAAGCCCCTGACTTATGCCAGCCCCTCCAGCCCCCGGTTTTGTTTTCTCTCACCCACCAGCCCACCCGCCCTTCTCAGAGGAGAGCTAAATTGTGAAATGAAATCACAAATTCGGTACACTGGGGCTCAGTGGGGATAACAGCTTGATGTGTGAATGCTTCACCCACCCACCGACACACACACACACACACACACACA